>JAUTDX010005127.1:0-38315 GCA_030844895.1 Ambrosia x helenae | reverse complement strand
TAAGGAAAACATAGTTTGACACTTAAATTTGGAGTAAATAATTAATTGATTAATCTTACAATCATCATAGAATATAGCCATAAATGAATGAGAAATCAAATTATCAGTTGATTCTAAATATGTCTTGATTGTGCGTGACTGTATATATAGTTTTTGGTGTCCACACATATAATCCAGAAAACGTAATTTACTAATAGTCAGAGCCTAGAGACCTCACAGTCCAGTATCGTTTTAACACTTGATAAATCAACTTGTACGTAACTAAATATTAAGTTCTTTACATCATATACTAAGTTGCATTACTAGAGAGCAACCAGAGTCGTCTATGAGTTTCGGACGCCATGTACAAGAAAGGTCAAGGGGTAATGGGTATTGGGTTAGATGATAGTTGATTAACGGTAGATGGTTATTGGCTTATTGGGCACTCCCTAGAACATGAAATTACTACTAACTTTGTGCTTTTTTTATATATGTTAATCACTTATGGTTAGAAAAATAAAAAGAAAATTGAGCTTACTCTAGAACATAGATCCTGTAAGTACTGTCGCCCACCCTACAAAACCTCTGTGAGCAAAACTATATACCTTGATACGTGTTAAGTCTTCAAATTATGTATGCATGTATGTATTTTGGAGTTGGGCCTTGCATATTATATACACTGGGCTTGTAGATTATAGATGTTTATGTAAGCATTATAACACCACTGTTGAGGTTTGAGGTGTACAAAATCCGGTTTCGCCCTAAACTGGTTTGGTTTACAAACCGATTAGTTTGTCTAGTTTGATCTCGAACTCCTCAAATTATGTATGCATGTATTTTGGAGTTGGTCCTTGAATGTAATACAGTGGGCTTGTAAATTATAGATGTGCATGTAAGCATTATAACCCATTGTTGAGGTTTGATACTAAATCCGGTTAGGTTTATAAACCGAGTGTTTTTAGTTTGTGTCAAATTGGTTTGGCCCAAACTGGTTCGGGTTAAAAACCAATTTTAGGGTTGAAAACCCCTACCACACCAAACCGATTTAGACTGGATTTAAAACTGGTTTTAGTGTTTAGATTTTTTTTAATCTGGTATATTTTTTAGCTTGCTCAAACTGGTTCGGGCTAGAATCAGTTCTCAAAAAATAATAATAATAATAATAATAAATAAATAAAAAAAATCCTAACCTCGTATCAAACCGCCAAGTTGGTGGGTCTCCAAGCCCAAACCGATTTTTGTTC
The DNA here is from genome assembly GCA_030844895.1 of Ambrosia x helenae. Lineage (NCBI taxonomy): Eukaryota > Viridiplantae > Streptophyta > Magnoliopsida > Asterales > Asteraceae > Ambrosia > Ambrosia x helenae. The sequence goes on along the minus strand of JAUTDX010005127.1, from coordinate 37,092 downwards.
ACACCTCTTACCTCTTAACTGAGGTTAACGAGCAAAAAACAAACTTCAGTTTAATAAACCATATTATCAAGCTTAATGTTTGCCGACATATGTTATCACCAGTTTAATTAGTACGATTATTGACATAAAACAAATCGTAATTCGTAAACATATAATATTACTCGATTGCTTTGTGGATGACACTGCAAGTTACGTATGAGACTTTTTAATAAACTAATTGAATAAAACTCTCATTGATCAACACTCATACTTGTTACTACAAAATAATTCATAAAATAATAGGATAAAAAATAAAATTTCGGGGTGTGTACATGAACACACTATTTCGGTAGGGAAGCTTTTGACAAAATCATTGATTTTAACCCAATCTACCATTATCTATGTTACCTTATTAAGGAGGAGAGATGACTACATTAGTAATTTCCTATGTTTTTTAAGATGACATATGAAAAGTTTTTAGTGCTTCACACCCAAAATGTCATGAAATTTTTCCCAATAATACCCTTCTATGCAAAATCCTCTTGTACATCCCCTCTCCTACTTATTATTTATTACATGGAGCAAACTTTGATGAATTCATGTGTGTATGTCACGTATGAAACAAAACGTAAAGTTTTGATTTACGAGCTATTTGGCAAAGTTGTTTGTATCATTTAATAGTATATATCGTTAAGTGGTAGGCGTGACCAAAGTGTTACGTGTGAGGTAGTGTAGTCTTGAGAATAAATGTATTATGGAACTAATCTTACGAGTTGTTGAATGGATTATTACTAGAATTCACCTAAAATCAATGTATTTCAAATTTTCAATAATCCGTGCGAATGTTATTATACTTTAGTTGAGATAAGAATAATTATCTTATGTTGTTACAAGTATTCGTTATTTAATATATCATTTAAATAAAAAGTTTTCGATGAATTTTACGTCTTAATGAATTGATACAATTTGATGTAGTTTTTAGACCCGCCGCAACGCGCGGGTTACCAACTAGTGTCTAATGAAGGATTAATAATAATTGAAATAGACAATGGCATCCCACCTCAACACTCATATTCATGTATCAAATATATCCAAGAAGTACTTGCTTAATTAGCTCCCCGTAACTATCATTAATGATGGGACATCTCTAACTACTTTCTACAATCTTATAAAAAATAAATAAATTATTCAAAGCAACTAATTTAAACATCAAATTTCTACATATGTGTTAACATCCTAGGATTTGTTAGCATTTTATTGGTATTTATCATTATTGAAGCATGTTTTATCACAAAAACTTACATTGTCTTATATTTATACATATAATAAACCAAAACAATTTTAATGACATGACACTCAAAGAGGCATTCTCCTTTTTGAGTGTGCCATGTGTCTTTCATGTGACATTGAGATATTTTAGGAAAAAAAAAGTTTAAAAATAAAATTGAATTTCTCTCTCTTATGTTTCCTTCCATAATTTTAAAGTTAATATCTTTTATATACGACATTTTTAAAGAAAAAAATTACACCAAATTAACGAGCGTTTTATTATCTTTCCAACGAGTACCATAGTGCTATATAAAAAACGGAGAAAAAAAACGACTATTTTTTGTGGGATTTTGTTCATACAGGAAAAAAAACACAAAATGTTCAGGTAAATCATTAATCATGTATAGGCAAGTCACTAATTATGTTTAAATCAGTAAATATGAATTCTATATTCAACATGCGTTAGCATTGGAGTTATACAGTGTTTAGGTTAAATATTAACATTAGAGTTATACATTGTTTAAGGTTAGGCATTAACATTGCAGATACATTTTTAATTGTTTTAGGTTAGGTGCTACCCGAAACTTTTTTGCATGTTACTGTAAAGCGAATAATTCTATTTCATATGTAAAATTAATATGTCATATTAGATTTCTCAACCTCGAGACGTTCCCGGGGTATAATCTAGTATATAAATATATGGATCATGACACGCTAGTGTAAAATATTCGTACCCTTTTGGCGCATCATCTCATAAGTTAAATTCTTATATAATAGGGACAGGAAATATATATCCTTATTAATTATTATACTAGTTTATATGACTTATTTATGTTAGTAAATATAAGTATAACCACTGATCCACGATCATTCATACATTTTTTATTGCACACTCTTCTCCAAATGTGAACATTTTTGTTGCATTTTCACAGGATTAGGTACTTAATCAGCTCCTTTGTGAATTTGAAAGCAAGAGTATGATTTCCTGGTGACAAACGAGTAAAAATTGAAAGAAAATAAAAAAATTCACCAACAATAGCCAAAGCATGATCGTAGTTCATATAACCACACTCGTGCCTGCCTTTCTAACCTCAAAACTAACCCCCAAAATAAGTACGTCCATGCCGGCAATAAAACACATACACACACACACCCCTATGCAGACGAGAAGAGCTGACGCAACGCCCATGCCTTTGCGCATGTTCGCATGTGCCAACTATTTTAGAGGATTGTACATGAAGAGCAGCTTCATAGGAAATGGCATGGAGGGGCTCACCACCACATATATCCATCCAACTTTAACAATAGAGGTACTCGGTCCTCGGCAACCTACCTTGTAGCGATTACTCGGGGAGTACTCGGCCTCCGATACCTTGTTTTACAATAGAGGATTTAGTCATTTGGTTTTCATTGCATGGCTCGCGATGACTAACATGCCTTATCATTAATATGGTCTCCCAAAAGGTCACATGCTTTGGTGCCCCGGAAACCGTTTCTACATTTGCATTTATGATCACACCATTTATGATTGTTTTTGTATCATTTGTACATCAAAGGGATTCGAAACCATAGTGATATCCATCTTGGGTTGATTATTTTCTGGTCTCTTGCTTTGTTTATTTTTGCCTCTAATTTATTTATTTTTACCATATTATTCGAAACCATAGTGATATCTATCTTTGGGTTTAACTAAACAACAATGAAAATTGAATGTTGATGAGAGCTATATATCGTGTCAATTGATTAGATAAATAGTTTTTATACAAAGGCATACTACGTTGCGATAGGTCTATATATAGTGTCAATTGATTAGATAAATAGTTTTTATACAAAGGCATACTACGTTGCAAGAGGTGCACTTGTTTATTGTGTGTAGTTGGGTTAACAAATTAATTATTTAATTATGTTAAAACTTAAGGAACACGTCTCATCACCTGATAGAACTTGGGGGTTTCTACCAGAACGAGCAAGGGCACCCCGCGCGTTGCGGTGGGATATTGTGAACCAAAAAAAATTGACGTAAAAACATTAAATTGTGCACGCACATTGCGGAATGTTAACTCGTCAAATTGGATCGATACATAAGACGTACATTATCGTAAAATAGAATAATCAAGTCAAAACGATAACAAATACCGGCACACGTTATAGTAACCGTAGGAAAAACAAAAAAAATGATTTTACAATCGTTTTTCTCACCTCAATATTGAATTTTATACCATGCAAAGCCAAAGAGATAATAATATATTCACTTAAAAATTACCAAAGAAATTCGAATTACTTGCAGAAAAATAAAATGAAATTTACCGGTAAGATGCAATATAATAAGACACATTTATCGGTATGCAATAATAATTATTTTATTAAGCTCAGGGCAGTGAAATAGACAAATACATCATAAGGTGTGAAGGAGGAAAATCTCAGCCGTCCAAACCTAGATCAACAGCCCACGTAACCAAGTTACTATTCCTAAATTACTAAACAACAACCTTCGAATAACAAATTACAAAACTCATTTACCATCTACAGCAAAACATTTGTTTTCATGTATTTGATTAACACATGGTGTCCCAGCCACAGTGGAAAAAGCAAAATCCATTGTCCCCAAAGACGTGTAAAACATATATGCATAACAACAACCTAGCTATAAAACATTGTACCCAATGCTCTATATAAGGTACGTTACTGTTATCAAAGGTAATTATTAATTACAGTCGTGGATCTACAAACTAACGGCCCAAAAACAAAAGACTTACTATTCCCAACTTGCTTTTTAAATATTTTCTACCAGAATCCCACACTTTTAAAATAAGGGTTTTATGTTTCATACACCCTGTGATGTCATATTCTGGGGGTGTGACATCACATTTTGGGATATCTGGCAGCCTCCTATTGGTGTGTGATGTGAGCCAAGGTATATGCTTCCTAATTAGGAGGTGTATGATTCCTAAATCTATATATATAATAAAAGAAAGCAATTTTAATGACATGGCACTCAAGGAAGCATTCTCCTCATTGAGTGTGCCATGTGTCATGACATGTGGCAAATTAAAAAAAACAAATAATAATATAAAACATAATAATCTACAATCTCCTTCTTCTCCCAACCCCTCTTTCTCTCAAGAAACCCTAAGCCACCTCCAACGCTTCTTAGTGAACTCGACAATCTTATGTCATCTCCTTTATATGTTTCTTACAGCTATAATCAATATTTGATTTATTCTTTCAAGACCTTTTTCCCTTATTCTTGATTTGGTCATGCTTATGTAATTGTTTTCAATATATTTATATATCTTGATCATTCGTATAAAGATTCGACATTTAATCTCTACAATTGATTTACTTAAGTTCTTCTACATGTGTTGGATACTTGGATTTAATAGAACAATTAATATTCAGTTTCAGTTAGTATGAATTAAAAGAGCTAATTTGTATATTTATAATCAAAGATCAACGAGTGAGGAGTATTCACAAAACAGTTGGTGTTCGTTCATGGTGTGTATGATAATATCAATAAAAATACCTTCAAGATTGCACTTTCTTAAGGTGGTTTCTAAGACCATGAGACATGTTCGGTCATCATCAACAACAAGCACTCGCAAACCAAACCAGCAACCCTAATCTTCTTCTCCCACCCCAAACCCTAAAAACCATAATAATTTTGGTGTTTTGCCGATAAAGAAAGACGTTACAACAACCGCGATTGTTCTTCCACCTCGATGGGGACATCATAAGACTCGATCGAAATCAACGGCTTCAACTAGCGTCGTAAAAGGAGGGTTTGGTAAAGAACGCCGTCGTAGTCCTACCACTCATCTTTCGTGGAGCGGTGGTGGTTCGAGTAGCGATGGTTATGATGATTTAAGTCGTCCGTCAGATCTCTCTTCTGGTTGCAGATCTGTCAAGGTTTGTCTTTCTTCTTAAACCTTTCTTCTTAATCTTCATCTTTTTTTTGGTTATATTATAGTTTTTGTATATTTTTAATATTAAATAATAATTGGACCTGATTTTAGTTACTGATGATGATGTTGAAGTCATGATAGTATTGAGATACGATGATTAACGGTGGATATAGGTGAATCGATGTATGATGAAGTTGGGGTCATAACTGGTTGTGTCTATAAACGGATCAAGAAGTCGTTTAATGTTCAGTCAACAGCAGTCAAACATTGTCAAGATGGTCAACCCAATTAGCCTTAAACTCAAGTACTCGGTATCGAACTTCACCAGCTAACTCAACTAAGTAACATTATTTACATAATTATTTTAATTATAGTTTGCGGATCACGTATGGCTTAACGAGCTTAAACAAACCAAGCCTTAACAATATCAACCCTTCAAAAGAGATTGATCAGATATAGTGAACTATTATTGGTATTGGGAAGTTTAGTTATAAATGGCTTTGGTGAAGGTATTAAACCATACAAATTTTATAGGAAATAGTAAGACTCCAGACGATATACCATATTACTATTATAGGAATGTGTAAGAAGACTTCTTGGGACATTTGGTATATGAATATACCAAAGATCAATGAGATACAACTGATGATTGAGGCCCAAACAATGCATTCGACAATTGAGATATTGGAACATTAGAATGACAAGGACAATAATCAATATGAGTACTATAATAATAGATAAACCAATAAATAGGAGGGACAGTGATGACAAAGGGAGACTTCAACATAAGCACGAAACTTTGGATGAATAGACGTGTATCTAAGGACACAACATATAAGAGTAAAGACGTCACGCTTAGATTATGTTAGCTAATAACTATTAGGATTATGGTGTTAGCATTGGATTTATAGATTGTTTTAAGTTAAGTATTGAATATTGATATTAGAATTATGTATTTTTTAGCCTTTATGACATGTATTAATATTAGAGTTATACATTGTTTTAGGTTATGTATTGAATATTGATATTAGAGTTATGCATTCTTTTAGGTTATGTATCAATTAGTATTGTGAGACTTGGTACATAGTGTGATAAGTTTTTTAATGGCTACAATTTCCAACTTAAGTGATTGTTTAGTTGATTGGGTTAGGAATTATAAGAGTCATTAGAGATTGAAGAGTTTGTAAATAGTTGCAACTTACATAAGTGATTGTTTAGATGATTATTGATTAGGTTTTAGGTTAGAGAATATGAGTTATTATTGATTAGAATAATATGGACATGCGGTGATTGAGAGATTTTGTGGTTAATTAACTTGAGCCATTTGCAATAGGTTATCACGTCATATTAGATTTTTCAACCCCGGGACCCTCCCGGGGTACTCAGCTAGTACCTTTAATAAGTAAAACTAATAACATAAAACAACTGGAAAAATACAACCAGAAAGATGCTTTCTAAAAAAAGAAATAAAAAACTTTTTAAAAAAATTAAAACCTTTTGGAACATTTGTTTATTAAAAATTACAATTCATAAACGAACACATACAATGTTTGAAAATAGATATTCGATCAGAGGATAAAACGAGACGTTCAGCAAGTATTAATTAATCCATATAAAAGTAACATATTAGAATAGGATAATAATATTATAATTATGGGTCAAGTTATTCTACACCGTGTAATAAAAATGAGAAGGGTGAGAAGAATACAAAAAACACAATATATCATTAAATATGACACAATGAGCCACAAAATATAACATAGTGCCAAAAAAATATAACACAATACTGAAGAAAAAAGATACAATAAATTGAAAAAATGACACAATGATGAAAATAAGACAAAGACACAATGGTACATAAAAGACATAATGATATAACGCATATTTTGAAAACTAGAACCTAAAACCCTAAAAAACAAAGACCTAAAAACTAACGTCGTAGAATTCGATAAGACGGTTCCAATGCCGCTTGAATGAGTTCAATCGGAGTCCATTTGATACCCTTCCTACGGCTTCCTATTTTTCTTTCACTGTGTATTTGATCATAACCCTTATAATCTATAATTTCTATAATAGGAGAGTCGTGAGTGATGTCAGCAGACTGATGTGTCAAGCATTTAGATATAAGAATGCTGTGTTGGCACCCATGGAGAATGCTTGGGTGATTCAAAAGATGATGTCACAAACTTTGATTAAAATATTTAAGAAAAATCGTTAGCCACTCATTTAAAGCAATTAAATAATGCCACTTGCAAAATATGGGCTAGCCAGTAAGTAAAGCTTAGCATTTGCTGTTTACAGAGGACCACTCAATAACAACTGTTGAGTATAACGAGCCAAAATCAACAGATGTTTATAGAGAGGGAAAACATACAACTTTTAATTTTAAGCTCCAAATTCAAAATTTGAATTACTGTGCCCTCGCTCAATTACTCTCATCTATATAAATGGAGAGAGAAAGCAATAATCATCAGATCAGCTAAAAAGCTTCGCTCTCTCCCAAATTCTTTGTTAATATATATATCAAAATGCAATCGGCTTCAAATTTATTTAATTAAATTAATAATTTACATGTTCTGGGATTGATACTTATTTTTTGTTTATGGTTATTTTCAGGTTCATAAGATTCAAGTTTTTATCAAGAAAGTTTTGTGCTTTTTTTCAAATCTGTATGTTTTTTAATTACTCTCTTCAAATTTTTTGCTTTGTGTATTATTATTTATTTAATATTTAATTTTGTTAATTATACATCTTCTGTGTTTGATCGTGATGTTTTTGTTTGTTACTTTCAGCTTGATATGATTCTATTTTGTTTCAACAAAGTGTTGTGCTTTTCTTCAAGGCTTTTGGTTTTCTATTATTCTCTTTCTTTTAATAAATTTACATGTTTTGTCTTTGATACTAATTTTTTGTTTATGGTTATTTTCAGGTTCATAACATTCAAGTTCCTATCAAGAAAATTTTGTGCTTTTCTTCAAATCTGTTTGTTTATGTTTTGTGTTTGATCTTCATGTTTTATTTATTGTTATTTTCGGGTTGATATGATTCAAGGTTCTATGAAGAAAGTTTTGTGCTTTTCTTCAAATCTGTTTGTTTTTTATTACTGTCTTTAATTTTTTTGCTTTGTGTATTATTATTTATTTAATATTTAATTTTGTTAATTATATATCTTTTGTGTTTGATCGTGATGTTTTTGTTTATGGTTACTTTCAGCTTGGTATGATTCTGTTTTGTTTCAACAAAGTGTTGTGCTTTTCTTCAAAACTTTTAGTTTTCTATTATTCTCTTTCTTTTAATAAATTTACATGTTCTGTCTTTGATACTAATTTTTTGTTTATGGTTATTTTCAGGTTCATAACACTCAAGTTTCTATCAAGAAAGTTTTGTGCTTTTCTTCAAATCTGTTTGTTTATGTTTTGTGTTTGATCTTCATGTTTTATTTATTGTTATTTTCAGGTTGATATGATTCAAGGTTCTATGTAGAAAGTTTTGTGCTTTTCTTCAAATATGTTTTTTTATTACTCTCTTCAAATTTTTTGCTTTCTGTATTTTTATTTATTTAATGTTTGATTTTATTAATTATACATCTTTGTGTTTGATCTTGATGTTTTTGTTTATGGTTACTTTCAGGTTTATATGATTCGGTTTTGTATCAAGAGAGTGTTGTGTTTTTCTTTAAAGCTTTTGGTTGTCTATTATTTTCTTTATTTTAATAATAATTTACATGTTCTGAGATTGATTCTAATTTTTTGTTAGTGTTATTTGCAGGTTCATAACATTCACCTTTCCATGAATAAAGTTTTGTGCTTTCCTTCAAATCTGTTTGTTTTTTATTACTCTCTTCAAATTTTTTGCTTTCTGTATTTTTATTTATTTAATATTTAATTTTATTAATTATACATGTTTTTTGTTTGATCTTGATGTTTTTGTTTATGGTTACTTTTAGGTTTATATGATTCGGTTTTGTATCAAGAGAGTGTTGTGCTTTTCTTCAAAGCTTTTGGTTGTCTATTATTTTCTTTATTTTAATAATTTACATGTTCTGAGATTGATTCTAATTTTTTGTTAGTGTTATTTGTAGGTTCATAACATTCAACTTTCTATGAAGAAAGTTTTGTGCTTTTCTTGAAATCTGTTTGTTTTTTATTACTCTCTTCAAATTTTTTGTTTTCTGTATTATTATTTATTTAATATTTCATTTTCTTAATTACACATCTTTTGTGTTTGATCGTGATGTTTTTGTTTATGGTCACTTTCAGGTTTATATCATTCGGTTTTCTATCAAGCGAGTGTTGTGCTTTTCTTCAAAGCTTTTGGTTGTCTATATTCTCTTTATTTTAAAAATTTACATGTTGTGAGATTGATTCTAATTTTTTGTTAGTGTTATTTGCAGGTTCATAACATTCAATTTTCTATCAAGAAAGTTTTGTGCTTTTCTTTTGGTGTTTTAATAAATTTATTACATTCTATGTGTTTAATCCTTATGTTTTTTTATTTTTATTTTCAGGTAATTAAAATTCAAGTTTCTAGTTTGAAGAAATCGTGAAAGACTTGTTTGAATATTTTTTATCAACAACTATTATAGTATTGTTGATGTTCTGTCTTTTTTTCTTCTGCTGTATTATCTGTTATTAAAAGCTATTGTAGCAACAAAATTGCATAATAGCAGTGGTTTCAAAGTAATACAGAATCTAATATATGTTGTGAACAGTTGTAATACAGAATCTAATATCTGTTTTTGCAAACTTGGTTTCATTTTCACCTGTTGTAATATCTGTTGTAAATTTCAAACTATTTGATGAGAAAAGACCATTGAAGATATTGACAGTTTCAAAAACAATGCAGTCCTTTTGACATTTGTTTTTGAATCAGACTTTTGAGTTTTATAGATCTTTTTACAGGGAAGTGGATAACACATTTTGTAATTAAGGAGTTTCTACAATATTATATTTTAATGCTAAGATCATATTGAATTCAATTTATGAATTCAGTAGATGTATGTTTTTTCACATTTCATACTTTTATTTTTAGAAAAATATAGATTAATAAACAAATTGTCACAATAAAAAATATAGATCAACAAACAAATTGTGACAATCATTAACCAAAAGTAGTCCATTAAAGCACAGTATTAAATTACAACCATTGTTAATTAATCTCAAGAGATAAACAAAAAACACAGAACCAACATAAACTTAAAATTCTAACTCACTAACCATGACCCATTAAAAATATTAAACTGTAAAGTTTGTCTCATCCTCTGTTTCAACCGTCATGGCCGCTACCTCTGTCTCGTCATCATCTTCAGATGAGTCTGCATCATGTGGTTCTTCATCTTCATTTGCTTGGGCGTCTCTTCCTTCCCACAAGTCTACTTGAGCCTTCACCATCTTCTCCAGATTAATACCAAACTCTACTGCAGTTGGGTTCAATAGTGGTTTTTCCGATAATTTTTTTAGAAAATCCACATCATCTGAGAAACAGATGTTTTGAGGTGTGAAGTATCCTGTGTGGCCATCATGAAACTTAATCTTCAATTCAAAATTATCTGATAGAAACTCCCAAGAAATCACATCACGAAGTTCACAATTTTTGAACATCCTCTTAAGTTTTCTTACTAGCCTTCGTGAATTTTCATTTTCCCAACTCGTATGGGTACCACTTTTCAACATTTTTTTAGAATATGTTTACTATAATCAGCAATTATTCCTTCCGGGGAATAGTAATTTTTTTGTTGCTGTCAGTAAACATCAGCAAAAACTTCTTTTTCTCACACCACCATATGGATACTTCTCTATTTTCTATCATTTTTTGTTCTTTAGTTTTGGGATTGATAGTTTTGGGAAAGACAGTTACGAAAAAGAAAAGATATGTGCCCTAGATGTGTTACACTAATCTTCGTTTTATAGGAGTTTTGTAGGGTAATGGGGAGTCGGTTTGGAAGTTAAATTGATGTTGATGGTAATTAAATCGTGGTCAATTTTTACAAAATATATATTTAAATTATTATATATTTAAATAAATACAGATGATTTGGGGCGGTTTTTCAACACATGTCTTTTCAAATTTAATGACATGTTATGATTATAGTTTTTGTTATTTAATCCATCGTTAATTTATTATTTTTTTATTTAGTAAAATAAATAAGAAGTTATATAAATTGAAAAGAGATAGTTTTTAAGCAATATATGTTAGAGAAATATTTTTAAATAACAACTGCTATTTAACAGATGTTGTTTCAAAGGACATTGGCCTGTTAGAGACCTTTCAACGTTTAAAAAATTGAGAATTTTGGAAATAGTGTTCAATATTTGTTTTTACAAGGAGTAAACTGTAATTCTAGAATAGCCTTGACAGAATTTGCCATTATTACTTCTACTATTAAAATATTGAATTGCACTTATTGTTTTGGGGTCTTTTTTTCAAGATACGTCTTTTCAATTTTGCTGACATATTATGATTCTATTTTTCCTATTTAATTTATCGTTAAATTTTTTTATTTTTTAGTTAGTAAAATAAATAACAGTTACATAGATTTTATGTACAGAGCTTTTGTTCAACTTCTGTTAGACATATATATTTTAAATAACATCTGTTATATAACAGTTGTTGTGTGAAAACATATGTGCCCTAGGTGTGTTATAGTATTCTTCGTTTTATAGCAATTTTATAGGGGAATATTGTAGTGGATTTTAAAGTTAAAACGATGTGGATGGTAATAATACTGATTTCAGTTTTTAGAAGATATATATTTAAAGTATTATATATTTAAATAAATACAGATGATTTGGGTTGGTTTTTAAACACATGACTTTTCAAATTGAATGACATGTTATGATTAGTTTTTCTTATTTAATCCATCGTTAATTTATTAATTTTTTATTTACTAAAAATAATAAGAAGTTATATAAATTCAAAAGAGATAGTTTTTAAGCAATATATGTTAGAGAAATATTTTTAAATAACAACTGTTATTTAACAGATGTTGTTTGAAAGGACATTGGGCTGTTAGAAAGCTTTCAACGTTTAAAAAATTGAGAATTTTGGAAATAGTGTTCAATATTTGTTTTTACAAGGAGTAAACTGTAATTCTAGAATAGCCTTGACAGAATTTGTCACTATTACTTCTACTATTAAAATATTGAATTGCACTTATTGTTTTGGGGTCTTTTTTTCAAGACACGTATTTTCAATTTTGCTGACATATTATGATTCTATTTTTCTTATTTAATTTATCGTTAAATTTTTTATTTTTTAGTTAGTAAAATAAATAACAGTAACATGAATTTTATGTACAGAGCTTTTGGTTCAACTTCAGTTAGACATATAGATTTTAAATAACATCTGTTATATAACAGTTGTTGTCTGAAAACATATGTGCCCTAGGTGTGTTATAGTATTCTTTGTTTTATAGGAGTTTTGTAGGGGAATATGGGGGTGTGTTTGGAACTTAAAGTGATGTGGATGGTAATTAAATCACTGTTAGTTTTTAGAAGATATATATTTAAATATATACAGACGATTTGAAGATATGTGGGTTAGATTTGTTATAGTATTCTTCGTTTTATAGCAATTTTGTTGGCGAATATGGGAGTGGATTTGGATCTTAAAGCGATGTGCATGGTAATAATATTGTTGTCACTTTTTAGTAGATATATATTTAAAGTATTATATATTTAAATAAATATAGATGATTTGGGCCGGTTTTTCAACACATGACTTTTCAAATTTAATGACATGTTCTGATTAGTTTTTCTTATTTAATCTATCGTTAATTTATTAATTTTTTATTTACTAAAATAAATAAGATCTTATGTAAATTGAAAAGAGATAGTTTTTAAGCAATATATGTTAGAGACATATTTTAAATAACAATTGTTATTTAACAGATGTTGTGTGAAAAGACATCTGTTAGGCAAATATTTTAAATAACATCTCTTATTTAACAGCTGTTGTGTTAACACTATTTGAACTGTTTCTAATATTATATAATATTAAATTGCACTTATCAATGAATTGTCATCATTTTACTTTTATATCTTTCTTTTGTAAAACTGTTTTCTAATTATGTGGATTTTTCTCTCTGTTTACGACTGTACAATTTCTCACATTACTATCTAGACTCACGCTCATTTGTACTTCAAATAACGAACAATTCTTTCAAAGCAGGTTTTATTTCAAACTCTGTTCTAATTTTTTAAGTTTATTTTATATTTTTTAATTTAATGTTATGAAATCATAAATTAAGTGTTTATTATCAAGATCTTTTATTTACCCAATGAATATACTAAACAGTGTGGGTGTAGATGTACATTTTTTCAAGAATTTTATATACGGAAATTGTTAATATTAGATTTTTTAAAGAAGTAGGACTTTAGAGTTACTTTCATAAATCGTTTATATTAAAATGCTGAAGTTTTTTATTCTTATAGTACAATTCTTTAATATGTTTAGATTTGTTATGTTACAATCACTTATTACAATAACTTTTTTCTTCACCAGATAAAGAAGGATGGGTTATTCGTTCTTTGAAATTCTTGACATACCCGAACTTTTACATTTGGTAACTTTTTCATTATCAAATAATAAAAGTAATTTTACTTATTTGAAATTTTTGGTTATGATGAAGTTTAATTATGTTTGTTGTAGACAATAAGTCCATCTTATGGGAGGAAGTATCTATCTATTTCAGATGAAGACAGTCCTGTAAATATAACACTTGATGATGGTCGTTCTTGGAAACTAAGCTTGGGAATAAGGAATTTAAATTGGGTTTTCTGTAATGGATGGAAATCTGTGGTTGATGATTTACAACTGACAGCAGGAAGTTTTTTGATGTTTGATCATGTTAACTATGATACATTTAGATTGACTGCCTTTCCTCTCACACCTGAAAATTCAAAGTTGTATCATGGAAGATTTTGCTAACATCTATTCCAAGTGATCCTGAAGGAAAACATGTGGACTCTTTTTGTCATAGATGTGTTGCTACATCATTGAAATCTTTGGTAAGTAGTTTACTTATATTATACATTATTCTTTTATACTATATACATATTTATAAATCGTGTTTACTATTATATATTTTTATAATCTATTTAAAAATGTAGATGTTACCAAAAGGTTATGTGACTAATAGAATTGGAGCAAAGTGGAATAAAAGCTGTTTTAAGGTTTTCATATACAATTTTGTTGAGATGGAAGTTACTATTGAGAGGAAGAGAGATTTGCAGTTTTATATAACAGAAGGATGGGAAGAGATAATTAAACTCATGAAGATAGAGAATGGTCAATGTATTAATTGTTATGAAATATATTGATGATTTTGCTTTTAAGTTAATAGTATTTGATTTTATGCACTCTCGACTTACACTTGAGGATGTAGAAAGTAGTGAGTCTGATGAACTTGATGATGATGAAGATTATCCAAATGATATTCAAGTTGATGGTGATCAAGTAGTAGCAAATGTTGTGGCTGGTGAAAATTAACATGGTGCAGTGCCTCGATATGAGTATACAGTTCATAGCAGAAAACTATTTGTAAGTTACTTTTATTGTGGTTTTGTTTTTTAAAGTAAATTGATATAAATATAATTTGTCGTTATGTAACTAATAATTTTGTTTTTATTGGGAAAATTTTGAAAGCGCCTTCCTGCGTTGTATGCAAAGAGGCTTGGAGTTACCCAGACAATGAGAATTAGGATTTTAAATTTGGCCGGAGATCTTTTAAACATGGATTTGAGAGCAGAAAAATCCAGAATAGATGTACGATATGCTACTAAGAATTGGGGTGGTTTCTTAGATAATAATGGAATTGCTGTTGGAGATATGTGCATATTTGAGCTGGATGAAGATGAAAATACTTTGGTACTAATTGATGTTCAAAAGCGTTGAAAACTCTAAATGTTTATTTCCATATTAGAATATTTATTGAAATAATAGTGTGATGTAGGTTTGTTGGATTTGAAAAATGTAATATTTATGTAGAACAAGGCAATGTTATATACTTTGGTTACTTCCATTGATAATTGTATGTAGCTTATATCATATTGTTTGTTTAAAACAATAAAATATAAATTAATTTGCATGACTATATAAGTATAAAAGAATATTAAATAGTTTTTTACACAGTATTTATTTATGGTCAAATATTTTAGTAGAAACATATAGATAGTCACATATTGTAGGAAATTGTTTTTACCAACAGTAGTTCGAAAGATGGATATCTTTCAAGAGTTTTTGGAATCAACTTTCAAGGTTTATTTTCTCGTGTTTGTGTCAATTCATGAAACTTCTGTCGTATTCGGGTCATGTTTTTGTCATGGTTTTGAATTGAGTTAATTGCCAATTTAGTGCTTGAGGTTTGTCACAAATTGCCACTTTCATCCAAATCTTTTTTGTTGCATCTGTGTCCCTGTGGTTTACTTTTTTTGTCATTTTAGTCCAATCCTCTAACTCTGTTAAAAAAAGTCAGTTAACTCAGGGGTATTTTTGTCAATACACACCAAACGTTTTTCTTTTGCCATTTTCATCCAAAAAATATTTAATTAATAATAATAATAATAATAAACAACATAAACAAGTATACAAACACACATAAAAACCAAAAAAAACACAAACATCAAACGTGCATATATACACGCACATAACAATAGAACAGAAGTACCCCACCCTAAATCTTCACACATAACCCACCTGCTCTTTCATAAACCCATTCACACACACAGCTACCATAATTCCTAGCTCTAACACACAGCTACACTCATGACAAAAAGTTCATACTAAGATAAGTAGGTATTCCTAAAGTTTATGACAAAAAGTTCATACTAAGATCGGTGGGTTTGCTTCGATGGGGGCTCCGACAACAGAGAGAGAAAAGCTCGCCTGCTAAGAGAGAGAGAAGGTCGTCGGTTATGATCGGTGGGGTTCCGATGGGTTTCAAGGTTGTAGCTCAGATAATAGAGAGAGAGAGAGAGAAGGTCACCGGCTATGATCGGTGGGGTTCTAGTTGGTTTCAAGGTTGCAGTGGCGGCGCTGATTTGGAGTAAGCTTTTATTTGGGGGTTAGGGTTTGCTCCGATTTTAGGTTAGACGGTGGTGGTGACGGTGGTGGTTGTGTTAGACGGTGGAGGTGATGGTGACGGTGACGGTGGTGGTAGGTTAGAGAGAGGGGATAGTGTGGGTTTTATCTCTCTTAAGTTCTCCCTTTCTCTCTATCGAGTCTCTCTCTCTGGATATGAACCGGTTATGTGTGTGTGTATCGGTTGACGCCAGAGGCCACCGTAAATGGTGGTGGCAGGAAGTTTCCCTTAGTCTCTCCCTCTAACTCTCAGCCCTCTCTCTCTATTCGGTGTGTGTCTAAAGAAGAAATGGAAGGAGTGTAATCGACAAAAATATTTTTTTTATTAATTAGATATTTTTTGGATGAAAATGGCAAAAGAAAAACGTTTGGTGTGTATTGACAGGAATACCCCTGAGTTAACTGACTTTTTTTAACAGAGTTAAAGGGTTGGACTAAAATGACAAAAAAAAAGTAAACCACAGGGACACAGATGCAACAAAAAAAAGATTTGGATGAAAGTGGAAATTTATGACAAACCTCAGGGACTAAATTGGCAATTAACTCTTTTGAATTCTTGTCGCCTTTCACGTTTGTGGCGAATTTTCGGGTTAGTGTCTGGTTTGACTCGCCAACCTGCAAAGATGATCCAATTAACACTCCTAAATTTGTATATACCTATATAAAAACGTGCATATAATGGCAAATCCATCTTTCTTAAGTTAAGCTCCCTAGTGGACCGTCATTTGAACCTCCAACCAACAGCGGGACAAAACCAAAACCTCCTGCCTTTGAAACCTAACATCTCTAGCGTTTGAACCTCTGACCAAATCCTTAACATTCACCTCCGGTTTTGAAAAATTCACCTCCGACTTGTATTAGATTCAGGTTTGAAACTGTTTTCTGTATGTTTATTTTTAAGGTTTATTAAACGAAAGAAGCAGATACTTATAGTTATGGGTATTAGAAGATTTATGGTTTATCGGATGGTTGTTTTGAGATGTAGAACGATGAAATCATATAATAATATGTTGCTGGAGAGTTGTGCTTTTGGTGTATATGGGAAGATAACAAGGAGACAAAGAAAATGATATTCTTACTCATATCCTCAACCTGTGAGTTTTCCTGTATTTGATGTCTTTGTTATAAAAAAGAGAGATAATTACTATTTACGTCCCTGTGTTATAGTGGTTTTAACTACTTGAATCCAAAGTTAAAAACTTTAACTACTTGCGTCCAGTGTTGCAAAAGTCGGTTTGGGCATGTACTCGGCGACCTACCTTGGAGCGGGTACTCGGACTAATCGGGGGAATACTCGGGGGTTAAATCGGCTTATGCGAGGAGTACTCGGAGAACTCGGCCAACACGGCTATACTCGGCGTCTAACCTGGAGCGAGTACTCGGGGAGTAATCGGTCAACTCGGCCTTGTTTTGCAACACCGCTTACGTCCCTATATTGAAACTAACTAACATCTTGAGTCCAGATGACATATGGCATCCACCAGGTCTGTTAACTCACCCCACGTGCAGTTCACGTGAGGGGTATTTCTGTCCTTTCATACCCTATTTAAAGCCCTCTTCCCCCATAGTCAGTCCTAAAACCCCTAAAAATCAGTTTGCACCCTAAACCTAAATCAATTTCATAATCTTCAAAGTTTGAACGATCATCAAACAACATGATAGTTATAACGACTTGATCTATACGTGGTTCAACCATTCATTTTGATCCATACGAAGAATATTGTAAGTGTATAAATTTTACATTTTGACCTAAGTGTATGATTTTAACCTAAATTTTACATTTTTCGTTTGATTTAGTTGGCGAACCTACAATGTTCAGCATTCAAATGTTCCACAGAAGTGAGTTTGAAGAAAAACCTATTACACGGTTTGTTGGTGGTAAAATGTGCTACTTTGATAGGATAGATGCTGACGAGTTCTCAGTAATTGAGTTCAACATCATGTTTAAGATGTTACACTATCCTGCTGATGAAGTTGCATACTATCATTATTAGATTCCTGATAAAAGTCTAGGTGATGGTCTTAGAGCTCTAGGGACTGATCATGATGTCTTAGACATGTGTCAATATGTGAGTAGAGGGGAACCCTGCCATTCCATTGGCAGCCCTTCAGGATCAAGTACAGAAAAGAATCAAGTTCAACTAGGGTTACAAAAGACATTAAGGGAAAAAGTTATGGCTTTGCACAAGTTAGAATGTGATTTCAAAGCACAGTATACAATGTTAAGGGAATATTGTGAAGAGTTAATTAGGTCCAACCGTGGTATAACTATTAAGATTGATGTTGAAAGGGAATTTAACCCTACAAGTCCCACAAGACAATTCAGAAGAATCTACATATGTTTGGGTGCATTAAAGAATGGTTTCAAGATGATGGGCTAGGGTATTTTGGGATTAGATGGTTGTTTTATGAAAGGTCCATTTCCTGGACAAGTTTTGATAGTTGTAGGGGTTGATGGAAACAATGGCATTTATCATATGGCATACTCAATAGTGGAGGCAGAGACCAAAGATTCATGGAGTTGGTTCTTGATGAATCTTGGTGATGATCTAGATCTTGGTCCCAATTCTGAATTTACATTTATCTCAAACACGTAAAAGGTATAATTTATTTTACATGTCATTTTACATATCATTCATTCTGTTTACATGTCATTGATTTTGT
Organism: Ambrosia x helenae; assembly: GCA_030844895.1. Taxonomy (NCBI): domain Eukaryota; kingdom Viridiplantae; phylum Streptophyta; class Magnoliopsida; order Asterales; family Asteraceae; genus Ambrosia; species Ambrosia x helenae. The sequence continues at coordinate 18,199 of JAUTDX010005127.1, read as the reverse complement.
TTAGGGGTTAGTACCTGCAATGGCCCAACTGTTTCCCAAAGCTGAGCATAGGTATTGTTTAAGGCACATCAATGAAAAACTTAAAACCAAATGGAGAGACAGTCTGTATAAGGAGATGTTATGGGAAGCTGCCTGTGCCACTACAATACCAAAATTCAATTGAAAAATGCAAGCTATTAGGAGGGTGGATTCTAAATTGTATGACTGGTTAGTGAAGATACCTCCCAAGACCTAGGCAAGATCACATTTTACTAGTATGTAGACACAAGTTTTGGTTGTTCATACTTAACTGTTTTTGGTTGTTCATACTTAACAGTTTTGGTTGTGCAGCTTATTGACCCATTATGCTTTAGATTATGTCCACTTTCTGCTTGTTTTATTGCCCATTATTGACTCATTATTGACTCATTATTGACCTATTAGTGACCATGTTTTATTGACTATATCCAAACTGTGTTGGCTATTATTGACCCATTATTGATCCATTATGAATTCACCATTATTAGCATAATGCATCATCTCAAAAAAAAAAGTATCTTTTAAACACATACAAAAGCATGCAAATTTCATTCACTAAAATCTGATACATTACTTCATAGTTGACTATTACAATATCAGGGGTTACAAAATTAGGTCAATTACTTACACATACACTTCATAAACCACTACAAACTTCCACACTACCACAATCATTTCAAAATCAGATACAACACAAAGAAAATCCAACTAAGACATGGCATAATCCTTAATCTTTTTAGCTGTTTGTCCCTTCCCATTGCCAATTGTTCATGATTGTTGATCGTTCTAAGTAATCCAGGTATGATTTCAGTAGCCCGTGCACGCGTTGGAGGGTCGCACCACCAGACAAACCCACAAGTTGGACAACAATGGAACCTTCGACCTGGATTTAGTGCAGTCCATGACGTTCGAACTGTTGTTGGAAAACACATATGCAATTCATCATCGAGTTCTTCAATTAGGGTTTTAAAATGGAGAAGAAATAAAGAGAGGTGTTTTATAATGGGGGAAGAGGGTTTTAAATAGGTTATGAAAGGATAGAAATACCCCTCACGTGAACTGCACGTGGGGTGAGTTAACAGACCTGGAGGACGCCGTCTGTCATTTGGACTCAAGATGTTAGTTAATTTCAATTTAGGGACGCAAGTAGTAATTCTCTCTAAAAAAATATTTTGTCATCGGCACGAAATTAATCATGCTCTGCACCAAATTAATTATTTGAGACTTTTAGACTACAAATTACGTGCTAGAGAGGGAGAGAGAGTGGCAACAGAGGTGGCGCCGCTTGCAACCGAGGATGGAACCATGGCGTTCTCCGAAACCCCTAAAGGTGCATGCATCTTCATTTACAAACCATAACTAAAACTCTGTTCAATTAGGTTCCAATTCGTTTGTTTTCCGTTTGATGATGTTCCTAAAAATATGGACCAGTAGGGATGTTAAAAAAAATCCGAATCCGAATTCGAATCCGAAAAATTCAATAATCTGAATCCGAATTATCCATAATTTCGGATAATCCGATTTTGGAAATCTGAAATTTCAGATTCAGATTCAGATTCAGATTCGGATCTTGATTTTGAAAATTTTCGGATAATCAGATTATTCGAATCCGAATATTAAAAAAAATGTATACATATATATATATATATATATATATATAATATTATATACACTACACAACACATTACACAATCTTAAATCCTAATCCTCCTAACCCTAAGTCCATGCTTCTCCAATCCATAGCAGCCGCTCCCTCTTCTTTTTACTATAACAGCCCCGTCCACCTCGTCCCCGACCTCCACAGCCCCCGTTCACCAAACGGTAAGATTTTTTACATTTTCTTTCCAGTTTCATTTATTTAACTTCGATTTCTGTTTTTTTAAACAGGTTCACGTTTTAGACATAACGGATAACGTTTTTTTTTTTGTTTTTTAAAAAAAAATAATTTCGGATTATCCGTTGGATTATCCAAATCCGAAATAATCCAAATTTTAGATATCCAAAATTTTGGATTCGAATCCCAATATTGACTATCTGAAATTCGGATTATCCGAATTTGAACACCCCTATGGACCAGTTACTTTATGTGTTTGATGTTACTTACTTTTGAATTATTATATTTTTGGGCACACTTGAATATCGTTAAGAAATTATTGGATTGTGATTATACGCGACTGTAATAATGGCCAATGCCAATCAAATGATTTAACTATAAACCTTGAATAAAGGATGTAGTTTGATTGTTATAGGATACCTTTCTTTTGATTATATTTGACGAAAGCTACTAAGAACATTTGTTTAGCCATTAGTAGGATGCCTTTCGATGTTTTGGGCTATAGCACCTATATACCTTTTGGTCAATACTATAACCCACAAACACACACTTCTCAGCACACGGACCAAGTTTTCCCCGATCGTGTTTGGGAACGTGAGGAAAGACAGTGCACCTAAAAACCTATGGTGTTAACGTAAGAGGTGGTGGAATTTTGGTAAAATTAGAGAGGGTTTGAATAGGAGTTTTTAAATTAAGAGCTTTAGTGGGCTGGTTGATTAAATAAATGGCTGTAGCAGCTGCTTCAAGCCAAAACAAAGGGGGGACCCGAGATTCAATTAACAAGGCCCGAGTAATTTCAAGAAGAATGCGATTTTTCCGTTCAACAGTGCCATTTCGTTCAGGGGTGTGTGGGCAAGTTTTTTGGTGAATAATCCCTTTGTTTTGACAAAATTGTTTCATGGAATCATTTATATATTCTCCTCCATTGTTAGATCGAAGGATTTGAATGTTGGTTTTAAATTGTGTTTGTATCATGTTATAAAATATATTAAATTTATCAAAAACTTCATATTTGTGTTTCAAAAACTAAATCCACATCATACGAGTGCAGTCATCAATAAAAAGAACAAAGAAATGAAAATTTTGTCCCCCAATAGTTTCAGCGGGTCCCCAAACATCAGAACGGATAAGAGAGAAGGGTGAACCAACTTTTGTGTTATTTAATTTGTACGTATGCCTGTGAATCTTAGCTAAGACACAAGTTTCACAACTAAAAGTTTTATTTGAAGGAAATAGTTTTGGAAATAAAAGATGTAAATAACTGGTAGACGGGTGTCCTAATCTCTTATCCCATAACCATGCTTCTCTATCCGGAGTCCCATGAGCAAGCATCACATTACCATGTTGAGTCACTTCTTACACATAATACAATCCTTGGCGTTCAGTGCCACGCCCAATGATCGTTCCTGTCCTGATATCCTGGAGTATACAAAAGGTTTGATGCATCAAGATGGTGCAATTCAATTATTTTGTCACATGATGTAACATCCGTTTTTTTTACTATATAAATAAAATGTGTTGGGTCATATTTATTAATGAATGAAACGAGTCATTAACCGTCAAAGCGACCCAATAACAGGTGAGATGAATATTTGTGTATTTAAAATTAGTTTGCGAGCAAATGACGGATAGCATGGTTATTTGAGATATGAAATCCTGGCGAATAATTAGTATTATAAGAGACCGGTTAGTAATAATATAATATATATTATGTTATATTTGTACCCTACTCAGTTTTGAATGAAACTTAGGTTGACGCGTAGATAAAAATTAGCTCGTCTTACAAGTATATTCGGAATTTTATAAAACGTTATATTTTAGAAGTTATAAGATATAAACGAGTGAAGCAGCTGAATTATATAATAATAATAAATAATATCAAATCTTCGTCTTTAAGATTCTCACCAAAAGAATGACACATAGTTAGGTACTTGTGCTCTGTTGTCCAAAGTCCAAACAACAATTCCTTTGAACGACGCCTTAAGGAACCGACAATATCAAGTCGGTTAAAGCGAAGATCAAGAATTCCTATAAATAGTAACAGGAGTTCACAAAATTCAATTTATAAATTCAACTGGTCTTTCGTATAAAGGTATGTTTTCTATTATCGAGCTTAAATTAATTTCTAAATTTAATATTCTACAATAGCATTTGTAGCAAGCATAATATTAAGCTAAGGCTATCACCAAGGTGGGTGTTGAGTGACTTGACCTTAGTTTATGCATAGACTGATCAACTATGCTTAAACCAGGGTAGGTTATCTAAAGCCAATCAAAGTGATGGTTAGCTAGTACCACACTCCTTGTTTGATTAGTACCTAAGATTGTTCTGGCCTTGATCAGATAACCAAGTCGGATTGATTAGACTAAACATCTATACAACAAAGGTGAGTTACTTAAACTATTTTCAAAACCTGATACTTGCTCATAAAATTGTTTTGGTGGTGATTGATCATGTATATGCATCGAACCATAGGTGTGTGGCATCCAGGGTGTTATATATATTATAATGATTATTATATTTTCCAGGCGTGGACATACACTTACAGGCCTTGTTACGGGTTTTGAGGCTGTAGGTGTGAATATATAATGCTTAGTCCGGATTATGATTATGGTGACATGCGTGGAGCTCATACTTGATCAATAAAATGTTTATGTGGTGATTTTACTAATGAGTCAGTTTATGTGGCTCACCAGCTGTGTGCTGACGTATTTTTATTACTCGAGCATGTATCACAGGTTGATGAAGTAAGGACTAGGAGTTCCTAGCAGAGTTTGGGTGACTTTAGATGTTTCATGGTACTATGCTTAAGCTTTGTTCAGCTTGGTGATACTTGGATCGCACTGGCTTGTAATAAATACTTAAGTTATGGAATGAGATTACGTTTTCGCTTTAAGTTTGCGCCAACTGGTCACTGTAAGTGCCCCGACCTAGGCGGGGTGTGACACATGACTAATGGATAACAGTTTATGTGACAAGGACGGGATGTAGAGACAATTTGAGAGTTTCATAGTTGGTGTTATTTCAATAGTTCCCCCTCCTTTGACTGGGACGACCCACCATTAGCAATTTTTATGTGGTTGATTTTAGGTCTTGTTTTTGTGACAATATCGGATAGATCAAATGTCATGGTATCAGTTGCACCACAATCAGATATCCAGGATTTATTTGAGCTTTCACTAGTTTGGGTTATATTAGCTTGTGATTTTGAACAGTCCCTTTTTTTTCTTCTAAAAGTCTTATTTATATTTTTTATTTTTTAACCTGATATACTTTTGAGTTTTAAAAAAACTTGGTTTTTTTGTTTTTTGATAAATGAAAAGGTTTCAAGGTTTTCATGGGTTTTATTAAAAAACATAGTTTTTTTTTTTACTTTTGACAAACGAAGAAGCTTTAAGAATTTTGTTCCTCTTTTAGCCTGTATCATCCTTTTTAGTTTTTATAGGAGGGTCTTCTCCCAAGTCTAATAGCTTATAATGAATAATGTTAGAGTTCACAAAAGAAGGATCTGAGATTATTCTCTCAGACCCGTTACCTCCTTCTCCACTTTCTGTTTTCCAGCAAAGTCCACCCCACCGAGTGATTCAATCCTCAACTTCTTGTCTTCTCTTGAGGAGCGGTGGTCCGAGGTGAGGGGTGCCACGACAAGGTTGTTGTCTCGGATGATAGCGGTCGCGCAACAAGATCCACCATAAACGGAACCGGTGCCGTTTGCTTTATCATGTAAGTCGAAGGTTTGAACTTTTTCTTTATCACTGTTGTATGTGGTTTTGAGTGCATCCCATAGTGCTTTAGCTGTGGGAAATCGGTAAGATTGCTTGCAATCGCCGGTTCAATATTTTGTATTAGCCAAGAAAAGACTACGAGGTCGTCTTGTTCCCACTGCTCATACCCGTCATCTGTTGGTTTGGGCAGTGTTGGGTTTCTTAACAAATGACCAAGAAGTGATTTCGACTTTCTACCAATGGCTACTCGGATCATCCGAGCCCATAAAGCGTAGTTTTGGTTGTTTCGTTTGAGACTAATTTTCAAACCATCCGAGAGGTAGGGTTTGGGATTTTGGTTTTGGGATTGGATTTCGTTAAGAACGTTGACTAATTGGACCGAAAAAATCATTGTTGTTTTGTTTGGCTAAGCCGTCGTCGGAAGACATGGAGGCTTTGGCTTTGGGAGGAATCAAAGGTAAATGAGCAGTTTGTAAACCGATCCAAGAACGATCACTGCTCTGATACCATGTTTTCAATTGGTATTCAGAGAGAACAAGTTTTCTGTTTGCTTTCTTAATTTTGATATACAAGACACACACTTAAATAAATAGAGAATACAAACAAACTAATGTGGAAATGTGCATAAAAGGACTTGATTGTGACCCCACATTCAACGGCTTGATGAGATGTGATATCTCCTCAAATATGGTATTTGATTTTTTTTCTTTTTATTTTCCAACAGAGGCAAGTTTTAGTTAGATTAAAAGTAACGGATCCGACTTATGTTTCTTAATTTATGTTTGCCAACATTTATGTTAAACTGGATACTTGAACGCCCTCGACTAATTTGTTAACTTAATTGTTGTCGCAGGTTGGGAGAGGAGTGGATTCTTACTGATGCGCGGTTGCACGCATCATGCTTATTTGCTAGTTTTGTATATTTTTGAGTCGATTAGATAGTATTTTTATTAGTTTTATGGCTGTACTCTATTATTTTAGTATTGTATATATTTTATTACTTTATGGTTGTTTTTACTATTAATTTATTTATTTTATATTTTTGGTAGGTGATTGCATGGAGCGGGGCTAAAATGATACAAATTATATTCGAGACCCGAACACCCGAGTCGAGAGCACAGGGTCATTTTTTTTGGAAGGAGTAGATCAACTGGTAAAGCCTTTGGACTCCCTATGGGAGACCCCGGATCGAATCCCAGCGGTTGAATTTCTGCCGCTCTAGCGGGACCGATCCCCTCTACAACCCCAGGCGGGAACCCACTTTTAAATGGGTAAACCCTCCCCCCCTAAGAATCGAACCCATGACCTCATTCGGTCAAGCGTCCTATCCCTCATTGGGGTGGCCAACTGCCATTTATAATAATAATAATAATAATAATAATAGTAATAATAATAATAATAATAATAATAATAATAATAATAATAATAATAATAATAATTAAAACTAAAAGAATAGAAAACGCACGAGGCCCAAACGAAAAGAAAATAAAATTAGGGATTTTGGAAAGTCTATTTTTGTTTGGACAGCAAATTACTTGGGAGAGATCACGCCAATTAAGGTCGCGGTGGAACAGAAAGGATTTATTATTATTCTTGAGGCATCGCATATTCATCAAAGAAAAAAGGAGGGACGCAAGGCAGATCAAGAGGGACGCACACAAGGATTAAAGATCTAACTTTTGAAGGAGCAAGCTTTATGGCCATGAGTGGTTGATTCCTTTTTATTACATTGGGGATGTAAACTTTTAAGATCTAGGGTTAAACAAATTGGGTATTGTTCTTAAACTATTGTTTATGTTTTTGTATGTTTGAATTAACTGTGTTGAATTGTGATTAACCTTATGTTGAACTCATTTTAGTTAATTGATCTTGTGCCAATTTCTAATGATATGAACATGGTTCCTTGCTTTAACACAAACATAGGATTGTATGTTCTAGGTAATGAAGTATAGTTTAATCTATCTTTGATATTGATAAAACTTGATACCTAAGCCTATTGAACAATCACTCCGTTAACACCAATCACATTATTATTGTTTACCCAGTTGTTGAAACCCTAGTGTTCAATTGTTGAATCCCTAGTGTAATCTTTTTAATCAAATTATATATAATATACAAAAAGCAACTTAACATTGCACTTAACGGACTTTTAACGGAACTCTAACATCAGCGTTTCTTCAAATAGGCTTCGTAACGTCATCACGTTTATAATCCGTTAACTTTCCTATGACACCTTCTTTCATGTCGTTTCTTCAAACAACACACCGGCACCGTCATGACGGTTATAATCCATTAATCCGTTAACTTTCCTATAACACCTTCTTCCATGTCGTTTCTTCCAACAATACACCGCCACCGTCATGACATTTAAACCTGCCCAGACTTTGTAACTGTTTTATTCGCAACCACTACTTCAAATCCTTCAACATCTCTGTGTTTCGTTTTCGTTCCTTGATACTCTACTTCAACATCAAACGTACATTTATTTATAGCGCCTATTTATGAAACAGTTAAAAAACCATTCCGCCACCATCGCCGCCGCTTCTGCCTTAACCGTCACCGCCTATGGGAACAAAACAACCACTAACATCACAGGCTAAAGAGAATTCCGCAATCATGTCGGACTCTCTTCCCTGTTTCTCTATATATTATGGTTTTAACAAAAACCAAAAAGTGGGCGGCGATTGTTTTAAGAAGATGAAAAAGGTTTGAAAGAAGGCAAATCTAGGAGAAAATGCCCAGGATGAAGAATGAATTTTGGATTAGTGGTTTCTGGGGGTGTGGGTTGTTGAGATGGTCACATGATGAAGATGAAGAATGGATCTTGGACAGTTGGATTTGTATGTTTGTTTTAAAATATTTTGTTTCTGACAAGTGAAAATGCAAGGAAAGTCAAAAGTTCATTTTAATATGGAATCCGATCTCCCATGGATTAAATCACTTAATGGGCTGATTATTAGCAAATAAACTGTGGGCTACAACTTTAGTTCATGGTTCACTGAAAATGAGTGTCCATTAGTTTATGGATTTAAATTTTTGTTTACTCGATTAAGTGTGCTAAATTGTGATTCACTTGCTGCAAGGAATGATTCATACAATAAATCATTTGTTTAATTTGTTGACTAAATTTTATTTGTACAATATATTTACGCCTTAACATGCCTATTGTGAGTAGGTTTTTGTACAGATAAGAGGTTTGTGTACATATATCTTTCATTGTTTTTCTTAGATTATAGCAACATTTTATTTAGTGGAATGCTTATAATCAATACTCGATTAAGTGTGCTAAATTGTGATTCACTTGCTGCAAGGAATGATTCAATATCCCGCTGCAACGCGCGGGTTGACGTTAACTTGTTGTTTACAAACATCATTACTTTTTATTCTTATAATTTCAATTAAATTCTTGGTATAATAAACAACAACTTTTCAATCAAACTCTTAAATGATAAACTGCAATCTTCATAATTAATTTAGCATCTTCATAAGCACCGTTGTTTAATCAACTATATAATATTCACTAACCACACGCTCCTTGGATTTATACCCTATTTAACCTATCTGCCTAGGTTAATTAGGTTTTGTATGACCCGTAACGACCGGTTTATCACTTACGCGGATGACGATATAGATGGCATTCAGGAAGCATGGTCAAGTTATGCCGCGACATTTATTTTCAAGTAATCGAAATTGTTTTAAGGCGAAAAATACAATGTGCGTCAATAGTTTGTAGCCGTTAAATATTTGTATGTGGTAAATTTGATAAATGTTGAATTGGATTGGTTTTTATTTTAATAAATATGCAATATATAATAAAATATGTGATTTTGTTATTATGGTAATTGTGCAAAAACAAATGGGTTTATATATCTAGGGGTAGATTTGTAATTCTGCAAAAAAAAATTAGATTAATAAATTCTTGACACGCAAAATAAATGTCATAAATTACTATCATAAACAGATAACATGCAAAAAGTGTCGTCGACGCATGTCAAAAAAATATTGTCATAAGTGTGTGTCATAAACAGATGACATGCAAGAAAGTGTCATGTTAAATTTATGAAATCGCCATAATTGACACTCGTTTGTTAAGAAAATTATGTGTTCACGAACAGTTAATTAACACTTACCGAACAACATTTTCTGTTCGTTGTTAAGAAAACACTCATGTTCATGTTCGTTTGTTGATTTTGTTCACGAACGAACACAAACACAAATGAACATTAATGATCACAAAAAAGTGTTCATGAACACAAACAAAACACAAAAAAATGTTCATGAACGGAAAAAAAACACAAAGAGACATATATTAACTTTTGAATAAGATTTAGATCCACCCAAAATATAACATAGTAATAAATAATAAAGTAGTGTCTAAAAAACTAAGCTCGCATCTTAAAATTTATTCAATGATTATACTAAAAGTAGGGTTTATTGATCTCATATAGCCATATACTTAACTCACACAAAATTATTTGTTTATTTGGGTAAAATAATAAAAAGATAAAGAATGTAAAACACATTATAAAAACTAAAAACCCTATCAAACTATCGAACACAAACGAACATGTTACCGAACGTTCACGAACATAAAAGAACGAACGAGGCATATGTTCATGTTCTTTTAACTACACGAACACAAACGAACTTCCCACTGAACGATACCTGAACTGTTCTCTGTTCTCACTACAAGAATTTTAACCTTTAGCGGCGACCCGCCAAAGTGTCGCCGCTAAAGGTCAATTTTAACCTGGCCTCTCCACAGCCGTTGATCAATCTTTGATCAACGACCAAGATTTCATCGTACGTGTATTATTAGCGGCGACACTGTCGCCGCTAAAAGTCCCCCCAAAACATTCACATAACCCGCCTTTCTTCTTCCTTTCCCTCTCTTTCTTTTTCACATTCTTTCTTCCCTCTCAACTCTCTCTCTCTCTCTCTCGCACTCAGCTCTCTCTCTCGCTCTCTCTCGCACTCTCACATTCTTCTTTCCTTCTAACCTTCTCACCCACTCTCACCCTCCTTTCCCTTTCAGATCCACCGCGGGAGACCACCATAACCACCACCGGAGCAAAACCCCACCACCACCACCAGCTCTCTCTCCCTCCCTCTGCTCTCTCTCGTAAGTCTTCAGTTTTTTCTTTCTTTTTTTTTCGTTTTTTTGTTTTGTGTTTTATTTTTTTGTTTTCTATTTTTTCTTTTTATTTTCCTTTCATTTTCTATTTTCTGTTTTTTTTTTCAGCTTTTTTTTTTCTGTTTTTTATTTTATTTTTTCAGTTTTTCTTATTTTTTTCTGTTTTATGTTTTTTTCCTTTTTTTTCCGTTTCTTATTATTTTTTCTTTTTTTCTGTTTTTTGGTTAATTTTTTTTATTTTTTGTTAATTTGTTTGTGTTTGTAGGAAATGACCGATCTAGGGGAAGAACGTGAACTTTGTCGCCGCTAAAGATTTAATCGTCGCCGCTAAAAAGGTTAGTCGTCGCCGCTAATTGTTTTTATCTTTTAAATTTTTATGCTTTAATTAGGTTTGGTATGTATTTTGTTTTTTATATTTTTTATTTTTTTTATGATTTTTCTGATTTTTTTTATTTTTTGTCCGTTTTTTTTTAATTTTATGTATGTATGTATGTATTTGTGTATGTATGTATGTACGTATGAGTATATGTATGTATGTATGCATGCGTGTATGTATGTATGTATGTATGTTTGTATGAGTGTATGTATGTATGAGTATATGTATCTATGAGTGTATGTATGTATGCGTGTATGTATGTATGAGTATGTATGTATGTATGTATGTATGTATGTATAAGTATGCGTGTATGTATGTATGCGTGTATGTATGTATGAGTATGTGTATGTATGTATGTATGTATGTATGTATGTATGAGTATGTGTATGCGTGAGTGTATGAGTATGTGTATGTATGAGTGTATGTATGTATGAGTATGTGAATGTGAATGTATGAGTGTATGTATGTATGTATGAGTATGTGAATGTATGAGTGTATGTATGTATGTATGTATGAGTATGTGTATGCATGAGTGTATGAGTATGTGTATGTATAAGTGTATGTATGTATGTGTGTATGTATGTATGTATGTACGTATGAGTATATGTATGTATGAGTATATGTATGAGTGTCTGTATGTATGTATGCGTGTATGTATGTATGTATGTATGTATGTATGTATGTATGTATGTATGTATGTACGTATGTATGTATGTTTGTATGAGTGTGTGTATGTATGAGTATATGTATGTATGAGTGTATGTATATATGCGTGTATGTATGTATGTATGTATGTATAAGTATGCATGTATGTATGTATGTATGTATGCGTGTATGTGTATGTATGAGTGTATGTATGTATGTATGTATGTATGAGTATGTGTATGCGTGAGTGTATGAGTATGTGTATGTATGAGTGTATGTATGTATGCGTGTATGTATGTATGAGTATGTGAATATGAATGTATGAGTGTATGTATGTATGTATGTATGTATGTATGTATGTATGAGTATGTGAATGTATGAGTGTATGTATGTATGTATGAGTATGTGTATGCATGAGTGTATGAGTATGTGTATGTATAAGTGTATATATGTATGTGTGTATGCATGTATGAGTATATGTATGTATGAGTGTAGGTATGCGTGTATGTATGAGTATGCGTGTATGTATGTATGAGTGTATGTGTGTTTATATTTGTATGTTATTACATATTGAGACTAGAAAGACATGCCCGAAAATGAATCCCCATTTAAAACATAATGAGCTTAGAAATACCGCCCGAAATTGATTTAGTAATTAATTTCGGGTAGTCCCCGTTTTGGGACTGCTTTTTGAATACTTTATCTCATTTAGGATGTGAATGTGTACTACATGATTGTTTGTTTTTGAAAGATTCGGTTAGCGTTTCCTCTTTGCTCCTCGGGTATATATTTATATTATATACTTGGGGGCTAAGGGGAAATGATGCCGAATTTTTCTTAAACAAACAATCATGTAATACACATTCATATATGAGATAAGGTATTCAAAAAGTGGGTTTAGCAGCCTACCCTTTAGGTGCCAATAATATGTTTCATTTAAACTATCGTGCCTCAAACCCAAATTATGTTTCAGTCACATCATCATGTCGATCGATAAAAGCTGGATTTTTATAAAGAACCGTTTGGATGTTGAGTACCAAAAAGGGATTGACAATTTCATTGAGTATGCCAAAACCATTCGTCCACTCAGATGGAACGATTAGATGTCCGTGTAAAAAGTGTAATAATTCTATCTTCATAGACTTCATAAAAATGATATATCATATTCGTATAAATGGTTTCGATGAATATTACACGCCGTGGATCTATCACGGTGAAAATCCAATTATGCCGTCTCCTGTAGTCGTAAATGAGGTTAGGGGAAGAAGCGATATGAATGACGTTATCACAGACCTTATATCGGAGCATATGGAAGAGGATCGTATGGAAGAGGATACAAATCTTAATGAAGGGGCTCGAATACAGAGAGTAGTGATGTTCGTGATGAGTTTGAAGCCCTGGTAGATGAAGTCGAATCAGAAATATATCATGGGTGTACTGATTATTCCTCCCTTGACTTTATATCAAAGCTTATGAATATGAAGGTAAGGCACCAATGGACTAATAATTCGTTTGATGAGCTTCTTGGGTTTTTTCAGTCTGTACTTCCAGCAGGTGACAAGGTCCCCCCCTTCGCATTAGAAAGCCAAAAAGATATTAAAGAAGACTGGTTTGGGATATGAGATGATAGACGTGTGTAAATGGGACTGTGCTCTCTTCTGGAAAGAACATCAGTTGCTGCAGAACTAACCTGTTTGTAATGAGAGTCGGTGGGTAAATAAAGACACAAGTGGCAAGAAGGTACCTCACAAGGTGTTACGATACTTTCCTTTGACCCCCAGACTACGACGCTTGTATGGCTCAAGGCACACAGCAAAAGATATGATATGGCACAGTACGGACGATCAAAAGATGGTATTATGCGTCATCCAGTTGATGGATCTTCATGGAAGGACTTTGATCTAAGGTACCCTAACTTCTCGAGTGAACCCGAAATGTTCGCCTAGGCCTTGCAGCTGACGGTTTTAATCCTTACAGCAACAAAAGCTCGACTCATAGCACTTGGCCGGTTATACTCACCCATACAATCTGCCTCCGTGGCTATGCATGAAAGAGTCCACATTTATGTTGACCTTGTTGATTCCTGGCGCTAAATCCCCTGGGAAGGACATGGACGTTTTCCTTAGGCCGTTGGTGGATGAGCTTAAGGATTTGTGGCAGACAGGCGTTACGTGCTAAAGAAGCTGTGACAAACACGCACTTCACAATGAAGGCGGCGTTGTTATGGACTATAAGTGACTTTCCAGCTCGTAGCAGTCTATCAAGTTGGAGCGGGCAGGGATACAAAGCATGCCCGGCTTGCAACGTAGACACCCCTTAAGTGCGTGTAATAGGTAAATGCGTGTATGTAGGCCATCAACGGTTCCTAGATGCCAACCATCAATGGAGAAAAAGTTCTGAGTTTAACGGGGCACACGAGACCACCACCAGGCGGTGATGATTGGTGGCACAACCACCAGGAAGATGGTGGTAAGTCTTACAGTTCTTTACTGTTTACTATTTTTACTTCTTTTTCAATTCTAATAATGCGACTAATTATTTTTAACTCTAAATGTAGCTCCTCGTAGGAGAACACGGGGCCCCGCAAAAAAACAAGGGCTTAAGAAAAGCACTTAAGACAGGCAAAGGCAAGGTAGCGATTCCATTTGATGATGCGGCCACCAACATGCCTGTAGGCAAAGATGGCAGCTACTTCTCCTGGGAGGCGTCCATGCATATATGGCATGAGATCCCGTTGGATGTGGAAGGTTGGGATAATGTTTCTGAGACTTACCAAGACAAGTTATTTGAGATTTTAAAGGTTAGTGATTTGTAATTGTATATTCTATATGTTATTTGTTGATTTTTTTTTCTATCTGACTAACTTGTTTTATTTAATTATTAGGGTTCCTTCAACTTGGATGCTATTAATGAAGAAATGAATGCCGCTAAAAAAAGGAGGCATTATGGCAGTTATCAGAAAGCGGTAACCCGACCGCAAAGCCGACGCAAAGCGTCATTATTTGAAGGTGTTGGGATATGATGAGGATGTGGAGTTAGCAAAGCAAAATCCTCCCCAGGGTATGAAATTGGAAAACTGGCATCGAGCTGTTGATCACTTCTGCACTCCAGAGCATAAGAGGAAGTCTGAACTTGCTAAAGCCGCCCGCCAAAAACAAACGAACACATACCGAGGTGGATCGAGCTCTCTTGCCAGTCACTGTTACAAGAAGGTATATACACACATATACATAGACGATAATGTTTATTTAACTTATAATTTAACTTTTAATGTTAATCAGGGCATGGAACGGTATAAAGCATACCGTATTGGACATATAGGAAGGCAGCGGATGTTTGATAGCCCTCAGAATGAAGAAAATTATGTAAGCATTTATTTATAATCTATTATATATATTTATAATCTAATAAATCACTTTTGTAAAATACAGCACAAGTTAAAGTCACGGGTTGAGTCTGAACGTCAACGGATCGCCGAAGAAGAAGGAGGAGAAGCAGGCAGCTCCCAACAGTGGACGAGGTTGGTATATATTTTTTTATGTGCGTGTTTGGTTTTCATGTTTTTGAGATTGTTTGTTGGGTTTAAAGTAGGCTAAAAACTAATATTATTTGGGGTGTTTGAAGGTTGCTATATTTGAAGAGGTGTTGGGTAGTCATCGCAGACATGCTATCGGGATTGGGCATATGCCTTTTCCGAAAGAAAGCCTTCCTCAAGTTACGCCTATGGACCCGATGTTTACACAGGTATCTCTTTGTAGTTTAAATGTTAGTATTTGACCCGTTTGGTATAAATATGTTTAGTGAATAGGATATTTGACCCATTTGGTATATATTTGTAGTTATTTGTTAATAGTTGACCCATTTGGTATAAATATGTTTAGTAAATAGGATATTTGACCCATTTGGTATATATATGTATAGTAAATAGGATATTTGACCCATTTGATATATATATTTGTAGTTTAAATATTGATAGTTGACCCATTTGGTATAAATATGTTTAGTAAATAGGATATTTGACCCATTTGGTATATATTTGTTTAGTAAATAGGATATTTGACCCATTTGATATATATTTGTAGTTTAAATGTTGATAGTTGACCCATTTGGTATAAATATGTTTAGTAAATAGGATATTTGACCCATTTGGTATATATATGTTTAGTAAATAGGATATTTGACCCATTTGATATATATTTGTAGTTTAAATGTTGATAGTTGACCCATTTGGTATAAATATGTTTAGTAAATAGGATATTTGACCCATTTGATATATATTTGTAGTTATTTGTTAATAGTTGACCCATTTGGTATAAATATGTTTAGTAAATAGGATATTTGACCCATTTGGTATATATTTGTAGTTTAAATGTTGATAGTTGACCCATTTGATATAATTATGTTTAGTAAATAGGATATTTGACACATTTGGTATATATTTGTAGTTATTTGTTAATAGTTGACCCATTTGGTATAAATATGTTTAGTAAATATGATATTTGACCCATTTGGTATATATATGTTTAGTATTTGACCCATTTGGTATATATTTGTAGTTTAAATGTTGATAGTTGACCCATTTGATATAATTATGTTTAGTAAATAGGATATTTGACAAATTTGGTATATATTTGTAGTTATTTGTTAATAGTTGATCCATTTGGTATAAATATGTTTTGTAGGAGCAACTTAATGATATCATGGCGAGTCCTCAATTCCAAACGCAATTGTTCCAAATGGCTAATCAATTTTTCCAACAAAGGCTTGGAAATCAAGGCGGAAGTGGTAATAGTGGCGATCACGATCACGACGATGAAGACGAAGACATTTAGGCAGTTTTGGTATGTTTGTTTAGTTTTGATGGTGTATGCTTGAATCAAATATTAGGATGGTATGTTAGTTTAGTTTGTTTGATATGTTTTGACGAATGTTGGTTTAACTTTGTTATGTTTATTTATATATATGTAGATGTTGGTTAATTATTTTTGTTATTATTTAGTTTGGTTATGCGTGTGCGGAGTAACGAATAGCAAAAAAAAAAAAGACTTTTAGCGGCCACAGGCGTCACCGCTAAAAAGTCTTGCCCAGATTACACCAGAAACTGCCACGTGGCATGCCACGTGTCATGCCACGTGGAAAAAAAAATAAATTTAAAAGATAATGCCACGTGGATAAATAGCATTAGCGGGGACACCTTTAGCGGCAACAGGAGCAATAGCGACAGACAAAAGGTGAGATAAAAGGATAATTCATTCCTGAGTAGAAACACTCAGCCTCCAAATCCAAATATGTCATTCCTAGAGCCAACCCACAACACCATTCTAAAAGGGTTGGTTAGTTAAGGTCAATTATTTACGTTGTCAACGCTATTTACCTTTTAGTTAACACACAATGCATAGTCATATACAACAATTTGAGTGTTGTTTCTTTTTGTTGACATTCTATTATTGAATTTGAAAATCCAAATGTGAAAATGGGGATCTGAGTTAAATTGTAAATTGTAAGATGATGCTTGGGAAGCTTTATTTTTGTATTACGTTTTGAATATATTTTGGCGATGACTATTTTGGCCATTTGCGTCGAAACAAAGGGGACAAAACTTTTAGCTACTCCATGTCGTTGTTAAAACCAATACTTCATACGGTGTTGCTAATGTTCAAAGTATCATACGACAATTCTTGTAGTGTTGATATATTAAAAAAAAATATCCATAAAAAGAGACGAATACAATTTTAAGAATTTTAGCAATACGTAAATAATGATCAATTAAATAATGATTTGATCGAATTTCTTATAAAGAAAAACTTTGGGTGAGAATTAGTTTTGTAAATTATCAAAACAAGTATATATGATAAGCTTAATCCACTTTTTTTTTAGTAATGTGACACTCGTGGGAGTAACTTTATATATACAATAAGTTAGGAATACTATCAGTTATAAGATTCCAATGATTCCAAATGATTGGTTGTAACTTATGCGTATTATCATGATTCTTAACTTCATTTGTAGACAAGCATATGATTCTCCGTAGCACACATGTATATATATCATCTTAAGTTGTACAAACATATACCATAACTGAGCACTTGCTTATCATACAATAATCACCAACACTACTCAGCCTCCAAATCCAAATATGTCGTTGCTAGAGCCACCCAAAGCGTCATCCCAGTCAGTAATGAGTCGATTACTGAGTCGATTTGTAATCCTGATCCCATTCCCCACACACCAACCATCAATCCCCAGACTTGCAAAACTGGAGAGAGAGAAATCCAACTACGAGAAATACTATGTTCCGAACCTTGTCTCCATTGGTCCATACCATTTTGGGGACAAGAGACTCGAGTTGTTCCAGAAACTCAAGCCTCATTTCACAATGAGGCTCCTTAATGGCGACAAGGAAACCCTAGGACGTTTGACAAACAAGCTTGCTGAACCGGATAGGGTGCTACATTTAAGAAAGTTCT
>JAUTDX010005126.1:0-29883 GCA_030844895.1 Ambrosia x helenae | reverse complement strand
GGGTTTTCATGTATATGAAGGAACGAATCTACCATGGGGAAAAGTCTTGGAAAACCTATGTTTCACTTTTGGCCCTTTGGCCTCTTAAAGATATACCGTAAGAAAATTAACTTAATCATAGACATAAGAGAGAAGTTGTTTCGCACATCGGCTGATCAATATGATTCGCACATGTTCAACACAAAAAAGGCATCTATCCTAGATATAACGAAAAAGGAAGATGCTCTCGTCTACACTTGTCCTAAAAGATTCCTCTTAACTTTTTTATATTTATGGCTAGAATCACTTTGCTAGTTATGATATGTTCACTGCATCTTCTATAAATAACTGATAATAGTAACATACTATGCGTAAAACAGCAATTACACATAAGTAGAAGCAGATTAAAAGCTCCTTGTTATTCACTCAGGCAAATTTTAAATCTGGAAATCCCCTAAAGGAGAAGAAGAGAACCTACCATGGTTTAAAGCTTCTACGGTTCAAGAACATGAAAGACTAATAAGAGGGAAATCTTATGTCTAATGAAGGATCGTAATACAATTAGAGGTAACATAGAACATAATATGTTCACTTGGCCAATATTCAAATAAAGTAATCCCATAAAGAAGAATTGCTCAAAGCATCTCATAGTGAAGAACATGAAAATGACCCTAAATATTGGTGGGATCTTTTTATACCCAGCTAAAGGATCACATAGGGACTAAGCATATCACTTAAGACATTGAAAACGACGAAAAATCCTTGCCTTAGTGAACATGAAGAACAGGGGCGAGAAACTTTATCTAGAGAAGACGTAAAGGAATATTTGACAGTAGGAAGAAAAACATGAAGATGATAATAAACTAACGGTACACATAAAAGTTAACAGAAAGGAGACAGTGAACGAGAACGATGGGATGTAAGGAAAAGACCATTCTTCAATGATTCATGTATCATTGTTCTTGAAAAAGACAAGAAAATGCCAGCATGACACACATGTGAGATAAAGTCAAATTCCTTTGTCTAAAAGTTTTACGAAAGAATATTGTAGCACTTTCCTTCCATATTTACTTCCCAAAATGGAAGAAAAGAATATGATATACAAAAAATGAATGTTAAATCGTCATAACAACAAACCGACCGTTATCTATTAGCCGATAAATAAACAAACTTAGCTTTCTTGCATAACACACACACATAGTTCAGTTCAGTTTAGTTACGTCACGTCATACAAAGAACATTTCTGTTACACAAATATAAAACAAAGTGCATCTGAGTCCGACACAGCAAGTGAACTTGTACTATTCCCCAAACTGATCTAGCAGCTAGTTACAAACACAAAAAATAACTTTGTTCCAACTCTTATCATTAGTTCTAGGCCGCTGGGAATGTGAAGATAAGTTATTGTTAGATAAAACAAACACGAAACTCATTAACTAATCTAGTGTCACTCATCAAGAACACAGACACGAGACACACAGACATGCTGCATGCATAGTCACAAGCATACATGGAATCCAAACAGCAAGAATATAGTCAGTCATACACACAACTACACAAGAGAAACCTTAATAAGTTTTTCCCCTTCCACGGAAAACCGCATCTATCGGTATCATGTTCAGCTAAGACACAACATTCAATTAAATTTGCTAAACAAAATCTCATTGCAATTCAAACAAACAAAATGAATAGACATCTAATTCAACTCCAGAACCAATCATGAAAACTGACACCACAATCACAGTTTTTTCTATTATTATTTTTATTTTTTCTGTGGAACACTATCAATAAAAAAAGCAAGTTAAAAATATATTTAATCAGTAACAAATAGAAATAATATTAACAAGAAATTCATATTCCAGAGACTAAAATATAAAACCACGGAAACACAACACGCAATTTCATCAACAGATGGAATTAAATTATGGATGTTTATAAACGTAGATATCACAGGCATCTTCTTCAGATCCGTATATACCAGTCAACGATTATTAATAATTAATCACGAAAATAGAACTAATCGGTCGAATAACAAAACCTGAAAATTGGTGGCTTAATTTAAGCAAAGATAACCGATCTTCTTAAAAAAAAAAGGAACATTTATCATTTACCTAGATGATGATGATGATGTTGTTGTTCATGGCGGTGGAGACTAGAATTGGGAGAAGGTCAGAGAGAGGATGAAATGAGTCGACGTTGACTGACTGAGAATAATATTACCCTCTATTCCAGTGTTTCATTATTGGCCAATACCCTAAACTTTGATGACACCCACATGTTCACATGGAATTATTCTGAACCAACGTTAAACTTCGGATTATTATTTGTCAATACTCTAAACTTTAGATTATTTAAATCCAATACCCCATATTAATATTAATGCCCCCACCCTTGTGAGGTGGCACGGGAAGTGAAGGATAGGACTTGACACTGAATGGTCTCAGCTTTGACGCTGTGTTCCCGAGTAACGAGAGAAAAGAAAGGAAATGAAAGGAAGGAAAATCTTGATTGTGTTCCTGAGTTTCATTAAAGGAAGGAAAAGAAAGGAAAACAAAATATGGTGTGTTCCCGAGTTTCATTAAAGGAATGAAAAGAAAGGAAATGGAAGGAAAGGATACTTATCCTTTCTTTTCCTTTCCCTTCCTTTCCTTCTATTATTTTTCTTTCTTTTCCATCTTTAAGTTAACTCGGGAACACAGCGTCAACTCCTGATTCTGTTCGGTGGGCAGGTACCTAAGACTGTGTTCACACCAATGACGTATGGATGCTTTCACAATGGTGGGTGCCAAATAATCGGGACATCAATTTGTTAACGGTTCAAAAAAATTATTAATATTAATATTAATAAGTTAGACGATAACAAATCGATATTGACCGGGCCAATATGGTCAACTTACCAAATGTCTAACTACTTCCGGACATGGATTTTTTTAAGTTGAAATGTTACATACTTGCATAAGCAAATGTTGTTTATTGGATGGTTTTATTTTTATTTTATTAAAAACAGGTCTAAATAATTTTTTTAAAGG
The DNA here is from genome assembly GCA_030844895.1 of Ambrosia x helenae. Classification (NCBI taxonomy): domain Eukaryota; kingdom Viridiplantae; phylum Streptophyta; class Magnoliopsida; order Asterales; family Asteraceae; genus Ambrosia; species Ambrosia x helenae. Next base: position 26,875 of record JAUTDX010005126.1, on the reverse strand, counting down.
CGTTTTGTTTAGTGGGACCCCGGGTGTTTATGAGTTTATTTTTACTAAAGTGGTGTGTAGGTGTAAATGATACGCATGGCTCGAGAATTACTCGAGAGCGGATCAGATTGGTAGAAAGCTTGAACGAGTCGAGCCTTAACGAGCTCGAGCTTAAACATGACTCATTTAGTTATCGAGCCTGACCTTGAGCTTTTCATACAAAGACCGTTTAGGCTAGCCCAAACGAGCCCAAACAAATTCCGTATTATTATTTTTATAATAGTATACCTACTATTTAACAATGGCGAATCGAGCTCGAGCAGAGCTTTTAGCTCTTTTAAATTGTTCTATAATTATTTCAAGCCGAGTTGAGTTCGAGCCCTTAGGTTTTACTTTTGAGTCGAGCCCAGACAGGCTTTGGCCCGGCTCGGCTCGTTTACACCCCTATGTAATATATTGATTTTAGGAGTAGAGATGGTCAAATTGCTCTTTTTTTGTTTGGTTTCGGTTCCGTTTTTTGTTCGCGCACGAAGAATATGACAAAAAAAAGTTACATTAATTCCCGTTTATTAGTTTTCTGATTTTTTATTAAAAAAATAGAGAAAATCAATACATAAAAATTGTAATAACTAGGTCTTAGTTGGCCCGCGCTTCGTCGCGGGCGCATCTGTTATGCATACATGTTAATGTTAAGTAGTACTATGTCACGAGTTTTGTTGGTTGGGCCGATAGGTTTTCTTCAAAGCCAAACTTTTAGTTGGCCTGGTCAAAGTGATCTTTATTTGATTGTAAGTGGCCTTATGTGTATACACTATATTCTTTAATTTGCAACCTTAATTTGAAAAGTAAAAGAGTATGAATCTGTTTGTATTTCACTTTTTAGAAAAAAATGTGTCATAGTACGTGGACCAATAGAAACATAATATGTGGATGTTACGTGCACTTGTTATTTTCTAACGTACAACGCCTCTAGCTCGTATTGTTCAAACTTTTTACCGAGCCGATTCAGAGTAGTTACCCAGACGCTACGTGTCGTTTACACCCCTAAGCTAAACCTTTTGTTGGGCTTATTATAAAGTAATATTTAGTTGACTCAAGGTGGGTTTTTATGTGTGTCGTATGGCAAGCAGCATAAATTTCATTTTAATAAATCTTTTATCATTTTAAAGTCAAAGCAATTTGAACTATTGAAGTCTAAGAATGATAGGCACAAAAGAAGGTTCTCATTATTGTAATAATATTAAGTGGCGTATGTTAGTCGAAGGAAACTATTATAGTCCTTCAATTAATATAGATATAATACTAATAATGCATTTTATTTTTACCAACTACTAAGTGTTTATCTTTGCCCAAAGAATTTTGCCGCGGACCGACATGTTATATGCTTCATCGTCCTCGACTAGTGGAGGACTTAATCCATTATCCACTTCTTCGTCGTGTCCTTCAACTACTACTTCGTCTTTGAGACTCGGAATGTGTTGTATACGATCCACCGTGTCTGAGTGATCCTATAAGCAAAAAAAACACATCTCTAGGAACCGGTTTAGCGTAGAAACCAGTTCGGGTCATTTCAACATCTGTGGATACAAACTGCCAGGGAAACGATTTGAGGTGAAACCAAATTGGATCCCAAACAGAGTTGGCTCATCGGTTTCAGTTTGCGAATTGATTTTTCTTTTGCTACCTCTATTTACGAGTAGGACTTTAGAGAGTGTGTTGATAATAAAAATATATATATGATTTAAAGATCGTTTATTGATGATATAACTAAATAAAATATTTGATGCAATAATAATTGTCTTGTTTTACATTCTATTCTAATTCATTTCATAATTTCACAAACCAAGCATGAACTATACCAAACATGATTATGCTAAGGATGGGAATCTGTGTTTCATACAGAATGAAAGACATAAGCTATCAACACACAACTAATTCAAGCTGAACAAAACTATTATGAAAAACAACTCATTTCTTTTCCCTATGCTTTCACCTTCATCAACTACACAAATGTTAAGTAAACAAACAATATATGAATTGAATGTACAAGCAATCCACAAGAATCCTGTATTATCCAAAACCCACGCAACCGACACTGCAAAACCGATGGTCATAGGTTCCACCTTGTTGCTCGAGCCCACACCATATCATATAGCAGCAGCTCAAACCATATGTGTGATGGCCACTTCCAACAAATGAGTGTGCGGAACACTCAGAGTGGCAATCCCCCTCCGGCAATTTTTCCTCAAAAACGCGTAAAAGTAATTAATGGCCAGTTTTTTAATGAACCATGAGTCTTTTTTCGCCCTGATAGATACATGACCGAGAAGATAAACCACCCCTGATTCCTTTGCCATATGTAGGAGTGCTAACTCGTTTTCAAGGCTCTTGTCTTGACCGTGTTGTAGATTCCTTTGGGGGCTCGTGTGAAGTGCTTGCTTCTGAGATTACGGGACGTTTAGTGGATTTGTTTTTGTAATTGGATAAGAGAGGAGCACCAAGTGAATAGACGGTCCCGTTTGGATCAAGTAGAACATGTGAGGATTCATCTTCGGTATCAGTATCGGCATCCCCATCACTTTCTAATGATCTTTCTTTTGCTTCTCTGCGAATGAACTTCTCGAGGCTTTCGATCAGAAGTTGTTCAAATAATTGGTGATTCTCCCTATGGACATCCTTGTAGCCATATCTGTAAAAATCCATATGTTAGCAAGTCTCTTAATACACTGCTGGGTCAAACCGGTAGTTTTGCGCATGACGGGTCTGGTTGAATTGGAACACTTTTAGTCCAAAATTCTTGCTTCTTAACTTTGAGTCAAAAGGAGGTTTTATGCATCAAACATAAGCTTTAAAGTCTTTCACCATTTGACGTGTTTCCTTTTACCTATCTTTTCCCCGTTTGACCATTTGAGATAAAATGTAACCCGAATGGCCGAATCAATCTATTCACAAGTAAATGGGCTGAGATTGTCAACTCTATTAAACATCATGTTCAATTGCAAGGGCCTGATGCCTAGCAAAGCATGATCCTTAAAGGAGTTAATGGCATATTTATTTACTTTCCCTATTGTATCACACACACTATGGAATTATATATTCCGAAACATCTAAGATTATAAATATAACTATTTCCAATATATATCCTTCCCTTAAAAATTTAATATTCTATTTACATTTCTCTACAGGCGCTCTATTTAGAACCGTGCACATGCATATGACATTCTAGACACAAAAAGCAAAAATACTTGCCACGTTATTCTTTACAACAAAAGGTTTTGGATTTAAAAAAAAAGGAAAAAGAAAAGAAAAAGTGTTTCAACAGCCCTGCCCGTTTTGACTAATCACCAAACCCACATGGCCTTGGCATACGCATAAACGTAAATGCTACAAACTTGAAAGAAATATAGTTACCTGGCAATACAACGAAATATGTGGTAGCTTTTCGGGCAAACTCTTCGGAACAAGAATCTCTCACTCGGAGGAACAAAAGGAACAGGTACATTTTTTATGCACACGAAAACAATCATCGAATGGACAGCTGGAAGAGTGGCCAGAAATTGTCCAAATATGGTAGGCACGCCTTTTGCCAGCTCATTGTAAAGCAATCCAATGCCAGGAGCTCTGACAGTTCCAAGATTGCTACCCAATTGGCGCATAACATCCATTGACATCTTTTTCTTGACCTCTGTTTCATATTTGAGCTTGCTACCATAATTCCATATGTACATGATGAAATACACAACCATGGCGAACACCAATATGAGCCAACTTCCATCTCTAATGCCCCTTATAACTGATGAAAAGAATATAACCTCTAACCCAAGAAAAATGGTAGCAAATAACAGAACAAGAATGATGTTTATCTGCCATATAAGAAGCATTACAAGGATTACTAAGATAGTAGTCATCATCATCACACCAACCTCAGCAATGCCTGTATTTGTTATAAGAGTCAATATTAGACAAAAGGCAAACTTCATACAGATTAAAATAAAGAAATGGGAACATGTAAAATGAGTAGAACATGTCAATATGGTTAACTGCAGACGATCCCTACACCGTTTTATCAAGAAAAATAAATTTAGTACTGAAATAATGTAATCTTTGTAATAATGTTTGATAAAAACAATAGTTATATAATTGCAACAATAAGTGTTTCATATCAACCAAATCTAACCCGACTCCATGCTAATTTTGCAATCACTAAAAAACTGTTATCAGCTATTACAGTCTAGAGCACATCATAGATTCTCAATGCTAATTTCACACGAATACTTAAAGGAACACTATGCAAATCAACAAGTTTACGAGATCCTCTTTCTAAAGTAAATTGGGAGTCTAGTCTCAAGGGCCAAGGCAAGGATAATGCATCCAATGAACAAATAGTTACCATATTAAAACAATCGTTTGTAGATGAAGAATAAAAAAAGGAAGGTGTACCATATGCATTTCCAATCTCCTCAGTGTTTGCAATAAAGCAGACAAGAAGAAGAGCGGAGGCGAGCAAGAACCAGTTCATAACTGGAATATAAATCTGACCCATGAATTTGCGAGAAGTGTGTATGATTTTTAGGCGAGGAAAACAACCAAGTGCTATCGACTGTTTGACACAAGAAAAGGTTGCTGTTGTCATTGTTCTACTAGCAATTAATGCTGCAATATTAGCAATTAGGAAGACCGGCCAAAATGTTCCATCTGCAGGCAGCCAGGCAAAACAGAAAATACACCAAGTATTAGCAGATTAGCCATGACTTCCTCTTCCAAGCTAAAAGCCTAAAGAGGTGAAAGTTGTATGTTTATGTATTCCCTCTTATGAGTCAAACGGGTAAAATAGAAATTCTTATAAGCTGTAATAAGAGAAGGGTTGAAATTTGGGCAAAGTGTATTTTTAAGGGGTGTTGTCAAAATATAGCAACCCACTATGTAATGATGAATTAGTCATTATTCTTACTCAAGTGTTGTATTTTCATCACTATATTGCTTAGTAAAATGACCAATGTGAAATCTTTGAGAAAAATTGTTGTTCTTTACAACATTATCTCTGTCTTTAATGCATAATTCATAAAACCTCTTAAGTATTTGATTTAAAAGATTAGATTATTACAGAAAAGTATGCACTATTATACAAGTTTTGCAATCATATTCGACACTCTAATTGCTTATAAAATATTTAGACGAAAGTGTTGTGGGTCAATCCCACAAAACAGAAAAGGAGACTCACTTGGGATAGAAGAAAAGAAAGGCTGATGTGCATGACCATTGTTATTCATTAGGTAGGCGGCTTGACCCAAGTAACCCAGCAAGAGGCATGGCAGTACAAGGAAAGCAAAAATAAGCTGCAAATTACAAATTCCATCTAAGGTAATTCAGATGAAAGCAATAGAAAGAAAAAAGTGTGCACTAAAACATTTGCAATACCTGGATAGCTCCCACAGAAAAATAGCAAAGATCTGCAAACATTGCTTCTGAACCTGAAGTATACCAGCAGAAAAGAAACAAAGATTTAATAATAGTTACTTAAACCAGCTTACATATAATTGCATTTAACTCTCATGGTTCAGTTCAGTTGCTTGCCCTAAATTTATCTTATTCATTTATCTAATATTCTTGAGTTTGAAGAAAAGAAGTGAAAAGAAAGAAATCAAGAATCTGTTTTTTCTGCATGTTCTTGAAGACGAAAGAGAGGAAGAAATAACGGCATGCTTAAACTGCTTTTTTTTGTGTGTACTTTAGTTGGAGAGAAACGGAAATATAATTTTAAAAATCAGATCCAGCTTTATATTACACTAGTTAGAATGCTATGAAATAAGACACGTCCGTATGGTACAGCTACAAATTACAATGTAAGCATGAGAGTTTTTTTTACGATCTTATATGGTTCAACTACAACACTTATACATGTGGGACATTGAGTGTATTCAGAGGTGTTTTATTGGGTATTATGCTTTACATTTGTATGGCACAAATTTCGATGCATCATTATTTGTATATAAATGTAGATTATAAAGATCAGTTGCAACATTTTGGTGTTGGTTGTCTAAATAGGTTTTATCCACAAGGATGTGGATTGATCCTGTTGAGTTTCGCCCCTGTTTGCGGATTATAGACTTGGTTATACGGATGAACAATGATCAAGTATGCACATCAGATCTGTGCAGGGACTCATGTTCTAAAACAGAGGATGGGGAAAGTTTACGAATCACACACAAACTAATATTATTCCCACATGAATAAAATGATACATAGTAGGGGTATTTATACATAACATATTGACGGTTAATTAACTACCAATCTAACCGACATGACCGAAAACAAACAGACACAACGGTTCAATTTTGGCGCCTTTTCTTTCTTGCTGTTGACTTTCTGTTTGACTTTCAGATTATCATTATTTCTTGATTAATACTTCTTCTAACAATCACTCCCCTAATCAAGAAATGATGATCTGTACTCTGTTTCTTGTCCATCTTCGTTTATGCAGTCCTTTTCTTCTTCTCTTGTTTAATCTTGAACCAATCTTCTAATCTTTTAAACTTTGATGCATAATAAGTCTTCACGACTAATCCCTTTGATCCACATGATCGTCTAACGCTTTCTTCTGACCCGCCTGGTCCTAAAGCGATGAGGGAAAGATGGGTATCACACGTCCATCTTCTTCTTTCCAAATTGCATCCTTTATATTCGACTTTTCGGGGCCTTCTGCCTTGTATCGAATTCTTTTCGGGTAACGCCTCTGCGTCTTTAAAACCCTTCACTGAACACTTCCATCTGTTCTGAAATGGTTCCTGATCGAAACTTTTAATTTTCTGCCTTGCCGGAATTTCTCGCCGGAAAACGGTTTCTTCTCCGTTTGATTTTTGTTCTGGCCCATTTGACTGCATCTTTCTGATAATATGATGATAATAACCAAGTCCGAATCAAACATACACTCACTATTGTTCGATTCCTTTTCCTGAATAAACTTCCGATTGACTTTGCAAAACAGGGGACTTTCTTCTTAATCGAGTCACTCGATTTCTTCACAGGTTCTTTCTTCTTCTTCTTTCCCAGGATTTTTAACGTGGCGCTCTGATACCATGTTGAGTTTCGCCCCTGTTTGCGGATTATAGACTTGGTTATACGGATGAACAATGATCGAGTATGCACATCAGATCTGTGCAGGGACTCATGTTCTAAAACAGAGGATGGGGAAAGTTTATGAATCACACACAAACTAATATTATTCCCACATGAATAAAATGATACATAGTAGGGGTATTTATACATAACATATTGACGGTTAATTAACTACCAATCTAACCGACATGACCGAAAACAAACAGACACAACAGTTCAATTTTGGCGCCTTTTCTTTCTTGCTGTTGACTTTCTGTTTGACTTTCAGATTATCATTATTTCTTAATTAATACTTCTTCTAACAGATCCAAGAGAGTGGTTTCTTTAAATGGGTCAATTTATTGTATCAATCATTGGATCATTTTTCTTGAACAGTTGGCACAATTAAATGGGTCGTAACATCCGATCTAAATGATGATCTACCCCATATACATGCTAATCGATGACACATCGCTAAAAGTTAGGTAATGTGGATGCTAATGACATGTAGAATTCCTGAAGTTTGAGGAACTTAAATAAAACCACAAAAACAAATAATCAAAAAGCCAAGAATCCATCTGTTTCTATTTTAAACTGAACACGCATTAAAGTCTTCTTCTTTGCATTATTTTGAGGTTTCTGATGTTCAAATGATAAAAACTGGTGGTGCAAGTATATCAAGAAAACCTGGATGGGTCCTTAACTACATTGTATCTAAAACAAAAATGTTTTTGTTGCTATAACAAAATTATTAAAGGCAGCTTTTTGACACATATACTTATAAATGGATCAATTTGGGTTATGTTTTATCTCAAACGTCCAGAATAAGAACGAAAATACGATATAAGTGAAATGGGTGGAAAATAGCCTAAAATGTATGTTTATTGCAAACAACTCCAGAATTGTTGTGTTCATACTTTCATATTATTACTGTAACAATATGTAATGTGTTAATTATTAACAGAGAAGTTTAAGAAACGGGCAAAAAACTTTTGTAGGACAACCCGGCCTGACCTATTTTGACATGAGTTAAAGGTTACGAATTTTGCACCAAATGCGTTTGGACCTGGTACCCAATGAGAACAACTCGCTCAAGTTTCCACCTCAAGAACACATGATGAGCTAAAGTTAAAAAAAAAATTCAGCATAAGCACTCACTTACCAGTTGCACACAACAGACATCCACCCAGAGAATACAAGGCCTTAGCTGAGTCCCTCTTGAAATAGTAATAGATGTGAACAGGATTAAATGCCTTCAAGACACTGCTGTCATGTTTTACAAGGTTGTAGATGCCAATTCCTCCAAGGGAGCAAAACCATAGAAATAAAGCTGGCCCAATAGCAAGCCCAATCTTACTAGTTCCAATTCTTTGTACACTGAACAAAACAATAAGATATGCAACTGAAATCATCACCACATGATCTGCATTAAACACATAAAAAAAGATACGAAAAACTGGTCAAATGAATATCTTGATATCCTCAACTCAAAGGAACATTATATCGAAAGAAGCTCTTTATACATGAACAAACATTAATATTGATCAGAAAGCATAATTATAGAATCTTGACATCATAAAGAGCTATTTATTATTGGGTTAATAGGATTAGTTTTAGTATCATATCACCTTCCTCAACCATAGGAACTTCAAGCTTCAGACCACGAACAGCAGACATGACTGTCCAACAGAAATAATTAGATAAGATAGAATTTAAATAGATCCTTCAAAATTTCTCAACAAAAACAACATACCCTTGATATCGTTTAAAAGTATGTGTATCAAAATCTACAAAAGGCAGGGCCAAAGAATTGAGGAAAGTACTAGAAACCTGACATTGCAGGCGTAACAACACCATCAGCTATCACCATGGAAGTTCCAGCAAGGACCAACATCAAAAGAAGCTTTTTCAGCCCTAATGAAGCTTCAAGACGCTCCTTTATTCTCAACGACCTCTCAAGTTCTGCAGATGGAACCTTCAGCTTGAAGCTTGATATACGTGTATCAGAAGCAAGCTGGTTTGGGAGTAGACTAACCTTAGCATGCCTACATATAAGTGAGTATAAAGCAAATGTACCACCTGCCACATACATACCATAAAAACCTAACACCATTTAACTTAAACAGCTATCGCTTTGCAATGACATGCATAACTTATAAAGGAGCTAAATCAAAACATACCTTCACCGTCATCATTTGCCCAAAGAACAACAAGGACATACTTGATCAGTGGAATCAAAATGAGTGTATATATAACAAGAGATAGAGCACCAATAATATCTTCATTCCCCTCTATTGGAGCCTTGCTGAACATCACACTGAAAGTATATAGTGGACTTGTTCCAACATCCCCAAAAACTACTCCTAGTGTTTGAAAAGCCAGTTTAATACTTTTGCTAAACGTAATATCCTGCAAATACAATTGCATACACATCATGTTTAAGAGTGAGCAGTTTCCTTTCTAAACTGATAGTAACATTTTTTTAACACTTTAATTATTTAAATCTACGATTCTACACCAAATTAGGGAATAACAATCCAAATTAGTTAAATCATTAACAATCAATACTATACGACCCTAGTGTTTGAAAAGCCAGTTTTAGTGCTTTTCCTAAAAGTAATATCCCGCAAAGGCGCAAATACAATTTTGTAATTAGAGAGGCGGACCTTCATCATACATTCCACAGTTGCATACATATCATGTTCTTGAGTGAAAATACATAAGGATGAACATATTTTATGGAGCATACTGATACCAACCACACAACAACGGTACCAATATTAGTACCGGTATTCACTTTTATAGCTTATGATTTAAGTACTAGTCAGTTTCCGTATTTTTCGGTTATTGTGAACTACCGGTACCATACCATAATCGGTACGTCACTCATGTTTGCGTTTTTACTCATTTTCGGTTTACGTAGTTTTCAGTACCGCTACACTACCGTTCTCATCACTACTTCTAAACAGTTTCCAATTTCTAAACTACATTTCAACACTTTAACTACTCAAATCAACAATTCTTCAACTACAATTCTACACCAAATTAGTAATCAAATCAGGTTCAAAAAGGGCTAGCGGCGCAGCTTGTTGCCAGTTTGCTTCTATTTCATTAGATTTCTCATTTCTTATCAATAACCTAATACATATCACCACTACAACTATCCAAACCCAAACAAAATCCAAAAACATACCTCCAAATCAAGCCGTTGAGCACCAGACACCTCAAGAGTCTCTACATCCAACGAATCAATCCTCGGTCCAGTCCTAACCAACCTATACTCCACATTATCTTCCTCCTCAGACTCAATACCATTTCTGACCGGCAAATCTTCCATTGTTCTTGCTTGTACATCATCATCATCGACCTCTGAATCATCAGCGTGTTCAAACACCCAACGGAACGATTCAACTGAGTCCACTGATGTTAATCCTCCATTGTTCTTACTGGATCCATCTTCTTCTGCCATATTATTGAATGTTTGATTGTGTTGGATTATTAATATTATTATTATTGTGGGATATGGGATTAATGAGGAGGAATCAATGGTACTTGTGACTCCATTATTATTATTGTTTAAAGAGATTGTGAATCTGTGTTGATTGATTAGGATTTGGAATTTAGAATTAGAAACCCTGATTTTGTTAAATTGTGTTGATGTGTCTTATTGTGAGTGGATGATTAAGCTTATGTGAGTTCTTAAGGTTGTTAGAAAACATGCACTTTGTGAACAGCTTTTTTTATTAGCTTTTTTTTAAAATAGATTTTAATACTCTCAATTATTGCTTATTAACAACTCATGAGTCTACTCTACACACACTCTCTCACTCTCACACACAACACACTCTCATCAGTTGATTACACACGACTAAACCCTATTCTCTTCACAACAAATAATTAGGGTTCAATCGAACCTTTCAATGGATGAAATCGCGTTCAAAGTGTATTACGGTGGGGCGTTTGTTGTAGGGTTTCCACATTTGAAGTATATTGGTGGTGAATCGAAGGTGTTTCGTATAGATATCGACCATGTCTCATTCTTTGATTTAGTGGATTATGTAATGGAAACAGGGTTCTACGACTCTAGGGATTTTCACTTGTATTACCTTGATCCTGGAGATGGATTATTGAAGCGATTGGTGAGCGAAAAGGATGTTGTATGCATGGCAATTAAGGTACAAACTAGTGTTAAGGCATTCATTGAAGTATTTGTTCAAGTCACCATCAGCCCTAGCCCACTGTAGTACCCAACCCACCATTATAGCCCAGCCCAACTTTGTAGACCAGCCCACCACTGTATCCCAACCCAATACAGAACCACCTCCCCAGTCATGCTCCCAGCTAAACCCTAAGTCAACAATGAGTCTTGTGTCTGGGAGCAGGAGAACTGGTTTTAGATCCAAAGCTTCTGCTTCGAGATGAACACCATACTCACCATCAAAGCAAATTAAATTTGATACTTCCAAATTAGACCTGTTAGCAGAAAAACTGTTAGTAGAAGAAGTGGTTGAATTAGAAAAAGATGATGCTGAAGTGCAAGAACTAGGAAAGGAGGGTACAAAAGTCTTTGAAAGTGATAAGGAGGGGTCTGAAATTGATAGGGAGGGGTCTGAAATTGATAGGGAGTGATCTGAAAGTGATAATAGTAGGGACAGTGATTATAAGCAGGTATTTGGATCTGAATCAAGTGAAGATGATGAGAAGGTCTTTGCATCTGAATCCAAGAGAGAAGATTTTGAACAAATCTTGAATGAAGTAATTGGATCTGAGTCAGATAATGAAGACAATGAGTGGATAGAATCTATTAAAGCTATTAAAGAAGAAACCCAACAAGAAAATGAAGCTCATAGGAAGTTGTTAGCAGACTGTTTGGCAACAAAAGAAAAAGGTGATTTGATTGAATCATGTGTTGATAAAAACACACATATAGATGGGTATAGTAGCTATGAAGGGTCGGATGCTAATATCCTCACACATGGTATGAGTGAGGATGATATTAGAGAGAAGAAGTACAAAAAACCTTTTCCTGTTGTAGATGAAAACACAAATTGGAAGAAGTTCACTTGGAAAGTATGAACAAGGTTTGCAACCAGAGAAGCATTAAGGAAGCTACTAGGAGGTATGTTGTAACAATAGGTAGAAGTTTGGTAATTGCTAAGAGTGATAAGAAGAAAGAAGGTCGTGTAGCTGTTAGATGTGTAAAAGGTTGTCCCTTTTATATATTTTCTTCATATCATAAGGGTAAACATTGTTATATGATTAAGTGTGTGAAAGATCAACATAATTGTCAGAGAAGCATGATCAAGAACATGCAGTTGACTGCTAGGTTTGTAGGTGATGAGTTCATGCCTTTGTTTAAACCAAAGCCTAATTGGTCTGCCAAGGAAATATACCTAGCAGTGAAGCAGAAGTATAAGGTTATAGTTACCAAGTGGTTTGCTTATAAGGCTAAGTCAATGGCCCATCAGTACCTTCATGGATCTATGAAGGATCATTATAGCAAGACTAGATCTTATTTGGATGTTTTAAGGAAAACTAATCCCACATCAAAATGTGTGCTTCAAACTGCCCCTCCAAGTGAACTTAGTGAAGATCAAGAGGTAGATACATTCTTTAGACTGTTTGTCTGTTTTGATGGTGTTAAAAAGGGTTCTTGGCAGGCTGCATGAAGGTTTTTTTTTTTTTTGCCTTGATGGATGTTTTTTAAAGACCTTTCTTGGTAGGATGTTGTTGGTAGCAATGGGGAGGGATGTGAATGATCAAAGGTATCCACCGGCTTGGGCAGTTGTTGAGGGTGAAAACAATGAAAGTTAAGAGTGGCTCAAGACTTCCACAAATGGGTCAGCCTAGTTGAGGTCTGCCCAAACGCAGTAACAAGGTCACCCCGAACATCCTTGACCGAGAATAAGGCGCCCGAATCATTCTCCCACACCCACCGATCAGAGGAGCCATCGAAAACTACTTGGAGTAGGCGGTTTTTAATGCTCAAAAGCTGCAGAGGTTTGTTGGCGATGACGGAGGGGTCTTCCATTCCCAATTCCATGTTACCACATCTCCCACTTGGCCCATACAATCCTTGACCCAAGAGTTCTTGTTGTTGACCAATTTGTATATCAAAGGGAATTCAGACATGAAGCTTGTATCCGACAACCAAGCATCCTTCCAGAATTTAACTTTGGACCCATTACCGAGGCAAACCTTCAATTTGTTTTTGAGAGAAATGCCTTTTTTTTTAATATGACACACTCAAGGTTTCCCATATCTTTCCAAACCCCTGGGATGGTTTTTTTTTTTAACCAGAACAAGTTGTTTGTCCCCGTCCGATGAGTGGATAGCATTTATCACCCGCACCCACATTTGATCCGATTCCTGTTTATATCGCCACCACCACTTCGCGATGATAGCCAAGTTGAAATCTTCTATGCTTCCAACTCCTGACCGTCATGCTTTTTAGACGTAAGAATCTTTTCCCATCTTATCCACCTTATTTTGCTTCTTGATCCTTTTCCCACCAAAGGAAGTCCCTCCTCAAGCCTTCAAGTTTCTTTATGACACATTTCGGAGCAGGAAACAGTGATAAAAAGTAGGAAGGAAGGCTGCCAAGGACAACCTTGATTAGAGTCATTCGGCCAGCAAAAGAAAGGATTCTAGCCTTCCAAGCGCTGAGTTTATTATTGAATTTATCCACCACAGGCTGCCACTAACGGGCCCTCTTCATATTAGCATCAATTGGCACTGTCACACCCTCAAATTCCACATGCGAGGTTTTACCGCGAGGCGCGTGACATAAAAATCTAAAATTGTAAGCCAACAATGCACAATGAAAGAATTTGGAATACTTGGGCATTCTTTATTGGTGTTGACCTAACTATAGTGCAGGTCACAATAAACGATAACTAAATGTAAAAGATACGTAAACCAAAACCATAAGTTCATAATATTAAACCAACAGCGGAAGCTTTATAAATCTTGTTTACAACCCAACATAAGTAAATGAAGTCTGAAACTTGTTTAAAAACATGAAACTAGAACCCTAGACGCCGTGTGAGACTCCGTGCGCCTAAATCCGATGCTGCTACCTTAGAGACCTAAGAAAACATGCTAAAAACGTCAGCACATAATGCCGGTGAGTTCATAGGTTTTAAGTAAAACGTTCATGAGTTTTTGAAAGATCCATCATGTTACTACTATGTTATAGAAATGCCAACCGGGAGTTTGAAAACCACTAATACGATACCAGGTATATACTACCCGTGTGTAACCGAACTGCCAACCCAGGCATAACTGAACTACCGATCCACGACGAACTGAACGGCCGATCCTCAGCCAACCGAACTACCGAACCACGGCTAACTGAACTACCGTCCAACGGTGGACTGAACTATCGTATAGTAAGAACACAAAGTAACACTAGCATAACATGATAAGTAAAAGTACGAGCACATAGCATGTTTCTCCCCCGAAAACAAAACTGATAAAACTGGGCTCGTGAAACTCACCTTAGATTGTGTTCTTCTTAATAAGCCACAGACAATGCAAATGACAGTCCTAGTACCGGCAACCTATCATTAAATGCATAAGAATACCCGAACTATTGACCCGCAGGTCAACTAGTCCCTAAGTGTCCAGACCATAACCATTATTCGTTTGAAAACATGTTTGGCTGATAACCTAACCACACAAGACAAGACAAGACCCGACACCCCATTGGTGACCCGACATCCCACGTGTTAGCCAGATACAAGATATCATGCCATCGTATGCAATTATACACTTAACATGCGTAAAAGTTCACCAAGTCTAGCATACAACTCAAATAACGCATATACGAGTCCGAACACGTGTTATTAGGATATTAGACATGCCACAAGGTTCCTAACATGTTCCTAGATGTTAAACAATGTTTCGGGATGTCAAAATACACTTACAACAGCAAAACACACGATTAGGAATCAAATAGGCAATTAGGAAAGTCAAACATGCAATTAGGAGTTGTAATCGCCTATAGTACATGCGAGTAGAGCCTACTCGCCTCTAATTACATGCGAGTAGAGCCTACTCGCCTATAATTACATGCGAGTAGAGGCCTACTCGCCCCCTGCAGCATTAAGTCGTATTTTGCGCGTTTAACCCTCCAAATCATATCCGAAACATGTGGAAACACCCAACATCAAATTCAAATCATTAAACAACCCATTCTAAGTAAAAAAAAAAACCCAATTTATCATCATTCTAACAACCCTAATTACATGCATTTCCCAAAATAGCATAACATTATGTAAACATCACATCAAGCATGCAAAACTTGCCCTAGATAGCAAATATCCAGATTTCATCACATAACAACGTTGTCCAACATCATCCTATTGTTTCTACATCATCCTAGAGTAAACCCTAACATCATATAATCAACAAAACATACTACAACATCCTAAATCCTTCTAAATCATTCAAACGGGTCAAAACGCATATTATCATTAAAACACAACAAATAACCTTCAAACTCATAGATAAACATCCTAACAACTCATTTGTATCAGAAATGCATCAAACACATAAGAATCCTCATGTTTTAATCATAAAAATCCTATCTTGCATGATTACACCACATAGAACAAGTATGAAGGTTTAGATTTGTTTAGAAACTGTTTTTAATGGGTTTTCAAAGACACAAACATTAAGAAACCAGGTCTTGACCTTTAGGGAGCAAAATAACAAGTTTACAAAGGTTTAGGATGGATAACACACCTTGGATTTTGCTAAAGAATGATGTGTAAGCTTGAAAAGATGGATTCTAGGGCAAAAACGTGTTCCAGAGGTTGGTTATGGTGTGGAATAGCTTTGGGGTGAGTTAGGGCTTCACAAATGAGGTTTTACAACATAAGGGTGGTATTTATAGGTGTTTCTAGTCGTTCCCAAGGTTACAGGCGAGTAGGAGCTGCAACAGGTGATTAGGATCTCCTAATCGCCTATAATATGCCCTGCTATAGGCAATTAGGATTCCTAATCACATGCAGCAATGTATTTTGGGTTTTTGGTGCGTTAAACACTATTTTAACACATATAAGCACGTATTCACATACCGAAAAGTCATATAATGATTATAAACATATAATGCACGATAACTAACACGTTTACATTCGTTCACTAATTCCCGGGACTCGAGACTGGCGTGTGTGCGTTAAACCCGATGATTCTACAAATCACCAATCTTTGTACACATGGTTATGGACCGACTCCCAATGATCCCTAAGATCATTGTAATGACTCCCGATGATTCCCGAAACCATCAAAACGACTCAACTGATCCTGTTTAAGTGTGATGAATGCATGACTCGCTAAGGTAGACTTGCTAGTTTGGCAAAAGTTATTAACCGGAGTTTGTCGGGTGTCACAGGCACTCCTAGGTACATAAAGGGGATAGAGCTAGCTTTGCAACGCAAAATTTTTGCACAGTCAATAACCTCTTGTTGTTCAAGATTCACACCGAAAAGTTGGCACTTATTATTGTTCACTTTGAGGCCAGAGACAAGAAATAGGCATCGAAGAAAACGGTTAAGGCAAACCACATTACTACTTGACCATTTGCCCATGAATATCACATCATCCGCAAAACATAAGTTGGAGAGGACTAGACCTCCATTAGGAAGCTTTACGCCATGGAAAAGACCCATGGAGGTAGCCCTATCCATAAACATCTTCACGACCTCCATTGCAATAATGAACAAAAAGGGAGACAAGGGGTCGTCTTGCCTCAACCCACGCTTGTAGGCAAACTCTTTAGTAGGGGACCCATTGACAAGAACCGATCCCCTCCCCAAAGAAAGACAAGCTTTAATCCACCCAATCCACCTATCCAGGAAGCCCATAAATTCCATCGCTTTGAAAAGGAATTTCCAGTTTAGCGAGTCATACACCCGCTGAAAATCAACTTTGAAAATGAGCATCTTTATCTTGTTCTTTTTGCCCATGAGATTGCTTCGCTGACTATAAGGGGCTGTCGAGTATGTTCCTTCCTCCCACGAATGCAGATTATGTAGGCCGATCACATCATCCAATACACACTTTAACCGGTTCGACAAAACTTTGGATACCACCTTGTACAAGGAATTAACCAAGGAAATTGGTCTAAAGTCTTGAAGTCCCGGTGGGTCGCCTTTTTTTGGTATCAGAGCCAGGAAAGACGCGTTACACCCAAAGCTTATTGTGCTTGTAACAAAAAACTCATTCAAAATATTTATTAAGAAAGGTTTCAACATCGTCCAGAACTTCTTATAAAATTTGATGGTGAAACCATCGGGGCCCGGAGCCTTCCCGCCATCACAAACACATATAGCTTGCCGAAGCTCGTCCTCCATGAAAGGCTGAGTACGACAATCAGCCTATTGACCCAATATCTTAGAGAGAACCAAATCTTTGAAGTTAGGCCGTCTTCTCATAGGTTCCAAAAACTGACTTCGGAACCACCCAAAAACCTCATCTTTAATAGCACCCGAATCAGATTCCCACCTCCCATTGATTAGAAGCCGGTCGATTCTATTACGGGCTTTGTTCTTGTTAATGATACCATGGAAGAACGAGGAGTTTTTGTCACCGTTTTTGACCCAATTAACGCGGGCTTTTTGTTGAAGGTCTTTAACTTTTGCAACCTCTAGAGTCCTCAATTTGGATCTGAACTCCACCCAAGCTCTTTTCTCGCCGCTGGGTTTTTTACCCAATTAATGTTGTGTATTTGATTTTGCTATTTGCGCATTCATGCCACATATCTTCTTTTTGTTTGCGGGATTTATGCCATATAACATTAACTATTGTTTTCAGAAAACTTAAATTTTAATTATTCAAATGGACTATAACTCAATGACTGATTATTATATTAACATTATTACTTTTAAATTTGATTTTCGTCGCTAAAAACAATATGTGTTGATTTTATTTTAATGAAAAAAAATATCATGCTAACGGAAAGCAAACCCTCTTTGCCTCTATGTTTTATCTATGTAGTTTAAAAGCACTTTACATTGATTAAAACTAGTTGGACTCGCTGCGCTCCGCGCAACGCTTTTCGTTGGTATCCGCCCAATTCGTTATAGAAGTGGTATGATGCGCACACTCACTTAAGAAAGCTGCTGATGCAGCAAGTTGTACCTCTTGCATCAAGGGTTGTAAATGCAACAGTCGCCACAACCATCGACCTCCCTGGCATGGTCTCTTTTTTCAGAGGATCGATTACCATCGTCAAAAAACGCCGGACAGACGAATAGACCACCGGTTACAGAGGATTTTTGCCCTTCAGCGGTAACATCATCTCACGGCGCTCCGCTTCTTCTTCCAATTGGAAAGAGGGTGAATTTTACCATATTAATCAGAAAAGTTCACATGAGTGCAGGCGAAGCGGTCAGCAAAGTAAGAATCGGCCGGTGTATTATCGGAAAGTGGATGGAGTTTACGTTATTAATCAGAAAAGTTCACTTGTGTGCAGGCGAAGCGGTCTTGAAAGAACGGCTTCAAAACCACTTCGAAAGCCGTCGTTGTCATCGTCTTTGTTGCTACTCTGGTATAATTTCTCTCTGAAATAAAGATGAAAGGCAGCCTCTAATAAAGATATAAGGGAAGGAATATACACGTGTAGAAAGTAGGGAGAAAGAAGCATACAAAAACAAACATGCGTGGCCAATATTAGATTTTTCAAAGAGTTCTGTTCCACCGACGGTTGTTAATTAATATATATAATAATTTAAGTTGTTCATCAGAAGCAGACAAGGTTACTTTTCTGTTAGAGTGAGATTACCCTTGAAAACGATAGTGAAAGTTACTAGTGTTATTTGTCACATTACTTTTCCAAATCATTTTTTCAAATTTCAATTCCGCTCAATTCCAACTCATGTGACAAACGATCCTTCAAATAATTCACAGACCAAACACACGCATATGTTTGTGAAATGACAATGTCTCACAAACATTATAAAGTCAATGGAATATCATAATCACTCTTGAGTTTCAGCTAAACTTCCAAATTAATGCCATTAACTTCCCCATCAAATCAAAGAGAAGGTAGCATTTGGAATAAAAGGGGATTCATAGTCAGAAAGACATTTGGCACATGCATGCTTACTAAAAAAGTTGCACAACTTGTTTGCTTCTGGAATTCGAAACTACTGACATTATGGTTGGGAGCTCATAAGGTTGGGAATTTAAATCTTGCAGAATGCAAGTATGATGTATTTATCCTAGAAATTCCAGAAATTGCATTTAAGAAACAAACGTTGCTTATATGATTATACGTGTTTAAACATGTCTCTTATGGTTTAGAATGAAGAATCTTGTTTGTTAATATATTGCTAGGTTGAATCAGAGTGTATTATCTTGTAAATTTGTTTGATTCCATAAAATAAACCTTATTTATTTGATCTATATTAATAAAGAGTTAAACATAAAGAATTGCAACAACAAGAAATTATTTAAAAGTTTATCACAACAAAATCTCGGACCTACGAAAATTAAGAACAAGCCTACAAGAGAGCAAGATTTTTTGAACAGCAAATTGGGATTACTGACGGACCACTGGAGTATCATCATGGCACCAATGGAATCATCCATTCATATCCATCTCTCCTAGGCAATAATGCCTATACACCAATTCATAAGGAACTCAATAAATCCGGGAAAACCCTCTTGTGGGAATCGAACTCAAGACCATATGGGCCTAAAGCCTTATTTCGCCCCTCAAGATGCCACTAGGCTACAAGCAGTGTTGCAAGAATCGCTAGGAGCTAGTCGGTCGGTGAGGCACCGACTAGTAGGGGTGAGCATTTGGTTTGGACCGACCCGAACCGAGCAATACCCGACCCGAACCGAAAACCGAGAAACCACGTACATAAGAACCGAAGATAGACCCGCAAGGCTCAAGTTCGGTTTCGGGTACCATCGGTTCCAGAGATCGGGTAATAAAGAAGAACCGAAACTGATTTAACTTCCAACGTAATACTACTTCAAACCAACTATTTTACAATCCCACCGTAAGTACAAGATCGACAATAACGTAATGCTTCTCTGGGTCGATGGGAACAATGAACGCCGTCTCCTTGGTTTTTTTAATGCAGCAGAAAAGTGGGTTTGTGAGAAGGGAGAAAGAAACTAGTAACAAATACAGTAATAATTTCTCTCTATTAAAAAGAAATATAAATAACTTAGTAAGTTGTTTTTGAATTCTTAAAATATTTATGTACCTGACACCTTTAGATATAAAAGCATGCTGTCGTTTTCAAAGGTAATGTGGAGCATTGATGCTCTAAAAAGTAAAAAGATAGTAGTATATATCTCCGTTTTCAAAGTTACTATGGTGAATTAATATAATGTATTCTTTTAATTAATTATTATTTTTTTAATTCTATTAGTAAACTCACAACACGTGCTTTATTGTAATAAAGAATCAAAGTTTTGCCATCGCCCATTGTATTTTACTATTTTTCATTAGCGTTTTATGTTTTCTTTCTTACAAAGCACCAAAGCACCATCGTTTACCGGTGACCATGGATTCTAAACTAACATTTTTCCGGTCGGTGCCAACAGCCAAACGTCAATATAAGCTGCAAATATGAAGCTTGAAGTCATCGAAGTAAAGGCTCACTAAAACGAACACTGATCGACAGTCACTTCACCGGATCCGGCTTTCTACTAACGGTCCAGTCATGGAGGTCTCGGTTACCCTCGGCCCTTACCCGAGAACCGACCCGAAACCGAACTTTGGTGAATATAGGAACCGAAGGAAGACCTATTTACATAGATTCGGTTCGGTTACGGGTAAATTTCGGTCCAGGTCTCGGTTTTTTTTCGGGTTGCCCCGATTCCTGCTCACCCCTACCGACTAGCGATTAATTAGGATTAGTAGGGATTAATCGGATTGAGATTTTATATGTAATTTTTAGTTTTATATATAGATAAACAAATTGTATATGTATTTTTTTTTCAAATAGGCATGTTTTAACTGTTTCCTCGACTCATATCTTTAAGCATATAATTTACAGGTTTTGGTCGGAATCTAACCGAAATTTACATAATAAAGCCGAAATTTGGCAGGAATCAGTAGACAACCACCGACTAGGGACTAATGGGTGTTTACCAGGTGAACCTCCAACTTGCGATCAATCGGAGGCTGGGCAGAAGTTTTACAACCATGGCTGCAAGAAAGCAAGATAAATACGCATAACGGCAATGCTAGACACTATTAAAGATCTTGGAAGGTTTAAACACTTTCTATGTATATAAGTTTAAGAGTCAAAAATTGGTGTTTATTTTCTAGTCAATAATTATTCCTAGAGATCTTCAAATCCTTGGAAAAACAGAAGAAAAACAGCATCTCTATAATCTTCTGCAGAATCACAATTAAGGACTATTAGTGTTTCCGATGAAGTAATCCATGTTTTAAAGTCACTTGAATTTTTGGCAGCCGTTGGGAAAAAAAAAAGAAAGAAAAAACTTAGGATTTTTGGCATAAAAGAACTCTTTACTCGAAAGCTATGACGACTATTATGTTATTCAAATGGTATCAAGACAAGCCCCCGTCTAACACGCTCGAGTCCTAACTCAAGCCTGAATTGGAGCCCAGTAATGCATCAAGCCTCACAAGCCTAATGATTAGGTTATACATGTTATACTGCAGATTTTCTATTAGTCGGGCTAGGACTCGACTCATCTACACCCTACATTGTGATCCTCAACCGATAAATCTTTGAAATAATGAAGCAAATACATAAACCAAGCAATTCTCTGATAACTAAAGGTTTCATGCATGTATAAACATTAATCTCAACACTAAACATATTGCAAAACTGTAAAGATGCTAAGCTGTAAATTCTGAGGATCAAAGGCCGTTTAGTAGGACCGTAAAGATGCTAAGCCGTAAAGTTTGGAGATCAAAGACGGTTCAGTTACGTGTCTCATCTTTACTTTGTACAATATATGGGAGATGGTGAACCTGACATTCCACTAGCTTGTATTCGCGTCCACTGCTGCTGCTTGTACCTCATCATATGCCCCGGTTTCTTGATTATACGAGTACCTGGAATGATGACATTACAGTTTCTAACATAAGAATAAAAAGAAAAAAGAATAAAGAAACAACAAATGTCCACCTTTTATTTTAGTTTGGCCCCAAAAGAATCACTTTAAAAACAATTCATCACGTTTCCCATTCTATCCTTCGTAAGATAAAATTGACATTAAACTGTTCAAAATTACATTAATTGCAATTTCCTAAAAACTTTGTACCTTTTGCCTAGTGAGCACTTATATTTTGGATGGAGGTGGTGGTAGTAGTAGTATAGTATCAAAAGTCTAAAATGCAATTGGCACATATAAATGTTATATAGGCTATAATAGTCAATAGATGCCAAGCCCTTAGGCATAGTAATTGTTGTTGCAAGTATATATTTTTTTTATTAAGGTTGGCACACAAATTATGTATAAAATTTTTAAAAAAAAAAAAACAGGTCAAGCCAATCCGTTTCAACCTGGAAGAAACAACGGCATAATTATATAATGTGCAGGCAGCATTCACATCTACATAGGTCTTTTTTATGGTTAACCATGAGAACCCCTTGTGGAAAACTCAGAGTCCCAACCAGTGGGACATACCAAAACAGAGATTTTTGATGTTCAAAGGGAGTCTCACCATTGGTGATGAGAAGCAAAAATCAGATCGGTTGGAACTTTGAATGCTTGAACAAAATACCAAAATAAATAGTTGCACATAATAAAGGGCATCTTACCACTGCCCAGATGCTGCATTGCAATACAGTCCTGTAGAGGGGTCATAATAATAACCCAAACTGCTACTGTAATAATACCTGCAAAAGATTAAAATAACAGCCAGTCAAACAACAAGCACCACCATACCCATTAGAATCCACCGTTAGTAAAACTATTGGTAGGGTCTGGGGTGGGATGTAGGCAAAACAGTTGGTCAAAGTGTCAAACAAACTGACAGAAAAATACAAACAAAAAAGATGCATACCCTGAAGACTCATCAAATATATAATCATTCTGTGTAGGTCCAGTGCCTGCATGTAAAAAGAAATTGAGTCATTGTAATATAATAAGAAAAATTAAATATTAAAAAAAAAATAAATAAATAATACATCTCGTATCCACTAGAAAACAAATCTCTATAGTACATACCATTTGATGGATTGGCAGTAGCCTTTTCATCATCATTTTCTGCAAACATGTCGAAGCTATCCTCATTGTTAGAAGTATTATCTGCTGCTTGCATTCCATTAATAGATTGCTGGCTTGCTGAACTTGAAGAAGTGCCTTCCCCTCTAGCCCGTGCTAGCTTCTCAAATCCCTCTATTTAAGACCAAAAAAACAAACAAATCAACAATAAGACTGTGTTATTGTGCCAATTAATTGTGTTTATGTAAAGTTGATTAGGGATATGTTTTACCTCCACAGGTAAACTTATTATGTTTGCTAAAAAGAAAACGGACCAGACAAATTAAAAAGTCACCCAAAGAGTACCTTTCAATGCAACAAGCCTCTTAAATCATTTTATGTAGGAAAATTATATTAGAATTGTAATAAGAAGGTTCTGGTAATCGTATTTGCCACACAAATTATTCATAAAAAATAAAAAATTAGCACTAGATGTGCTTTGGGAATTGGGTCAGCCCAAAACATCCAGTTTCAACTTTTACCAACGATTACGCATTTTGACCCATTACCCAAGTCGGTAAGTCACGCGTCACCACCCCTAATTAGAATTATAAGAAATAGCAGTTCTCATGAGAATGATAAAGATTGTTTATTGAGAGTTTTATAACGCAAAAAAAAAAACAACTAAACTAAGTATAGTTCTAAGTACCTGCTTCCCTCTGAAAGACCTCCTGTTTTTCATCATATACGTCTGCACAATAAAATTAGAATAGATCAGAAAGTCAGCAAATTCATGTAATACGTTCCTAAAACAAATCTTGAAAGAAGACAATCTCAACTGTAATCGCCATCCTCCATCAGCTTCATTGCGTCTTCAGTTAGTTGATCAAACACAACTTTTGTTTCAGCTGACATCTTCTCCTTTCTACTACAGGAACTTCCTTTCAGCCTTCTTAGAGCTTGTAAGACCTAAAAGGATTATACTTGATATGATATTACTGCCACAGAAATTGAAACTATATTCGTTTTTTGGGTGGTTGAATTACTGCTATTAGTTAAAAGAACTTATGGTTGGCTTAGTTAGACTTCAGTCTGCTACATCAATAAAAACAACTTATTTAACAAAATTTGACAATTAACACACTGACACAATGATAATAAGACAATTAACGTGATTTATGGACACGCAAAAAAAAAAGCTGATAGGAGTAGAATATGCGCAACGGATAGATAATTTGAAAGCAAAACGAAACGGATGGATCTAACGGTCTCTAGTGATACAAAAAATACCACACAAGAAACAATTGGCGCAAACTAAATGAGAATCAAGATACAGATACACCACTTGACTCTAATCTAGGCTCCAAGAACACCATCCAAGATGTCAATCTTGAATTAGCATGGAATCAAATTAATCAACTCAAAAATCCATTTGAGAAAGCTAACCCAAATAAAAACTCATCCATAAACTCACACTCATCTTTTCTTCATTCATTACAATTACATATAGGAAATAACATAGTTGTTAAAAGCCATCACCTCATGCGCCTAGGCCCATTTTTTTACGCGAGGCGATGCAATGGCGCTGCTTAAGTCAAAGAAATTGTGCTTTAATTCTCCAGATGATGGTTTAGGGGCAGATTCCGATGAGATTTCCAAATTCTGAAGAGTTTCGAGCTATAAATTATGGCTAGATTCCGGGCAGATTTCTACTTGTATTTAAGGAATTCTACTTTTATACACTAATACATTAACATTTTAAAACTTTTGATACTAATTAGATAATATTAAATGTTATATAATAGCTTTTGTTTGCTTTATTTAAAGAATTTTCTAATAGAAAATATATTTATACTCTTTTTCTTTGTTCGCTCTTTTTTTCTCAGGCCTTCGTTTTTTTTTTTTTTTTTTTGCGCCTAGGCCCCAGGCGAGCCCTATGCGCCTTGAGTGAGCTGAGCCTGGCGCCAAAAAAAGAAATTGACCCACTACCACCTAAAAACATGCAAACTAATTTTGACAACTATCACAAACTTTTGAATTAAAACGCAAAAAATAAAAAGAAAGAAATGTGGGAATTAAGATGCATAAAGTGAAAATAAAATATGACTGACGTATATCAAAAGCGGTCTCTGAAATATCATGAACTTCTAGTATGGAGTAACTGTAACAACTTTAAGAGCCAAATTAAATAAAATAGTAATAGTAATCGGAACAACGCAAAGTGATTCAATTTTCTTATCATAAGTCATAACATTTATGTGTTTATAACTCCTTGCTATATAGAATTTATATGTATATTTTAATAATTGATTCATGTTATAAACTATATTCATATATTGAATCAAGCAAAAAATAACAAATTTATCAAGCAATTGACAAAGATGGGTGATTAACAAAGAGACAAAAACCAATTAATATACAAGAATAGTATCTATAACTTAGTAACTAATATCAATAAAGGTCGCAAGATGGACGTGTCAGTCGTGTTGGATAGTAGGTCAAAACAGGTTTGGATAAAGCATGACAATTTTAGTACCATTAGAAACAAGGAGAGTCATGTTGAGTTGACTTGCAACCACTTTTTATCCATTTAAGAAAATATACAAGCTATTATATAAAACAGTATTAGAGTGACTTTTCAGATTGTTGGACCCTTTAGACCCGTTCCCTTTTGGCTATATTTCTTTATTTGAGACGTTTAAGATAAAAAAAACACCCAAATTCAACTAACTGGGGTTAAAACTGCCACCTCTAATTAGCAGTAGAAAAAAGGTAAAAGTACAGATTTGAGAGATTGAGTTATAACGAGAAACTTACTGTTTCCCCTGGTTCAAGCACATCAGCAATCCGTCTCTTAATCTTTCCAATATCTCTTGACTTGTAAGGTCAGCAGCTTCAACTACCATGTTTGTGACCATAGATTGTCTTTGTGCAATATTTGGATCTGCATCAATGCTATCAAGCCCAGCATCCTACAAAGACACTCAAAGAAATGAGGGTAACATAGCATAAAGTTTCACTTTCTGGCAACCAAGGATCCAAATATCATACCTTGACGTCATTAGTAACATACTCAACATAATTTCCTGTCTGGTCAAAGTAACCTTCCTTCCTTTCTTGTTCAAGGTTGAAGGGTTCAAGCTGAATTCCATCCTCTTGGAGTTGCTCATCATCCTGCAAAAAGCAAACCCAGATCATTAGTGTTTTTGTGTTACTGTGATCAAGGACTACAAAGTTAAAAGTGATTTCTATTACGTATTGATTGTATATTTACACCATAAAACTATACAGGAGACGTGTGTGTGTGTGTGTACACACACAGTATATAGGGGGGAGGGACCCCCCTCTAATCTAAACCTTGAGACCAAACGGTCAACATGCTAGGCTATAACATTATATAATCCAACAATTACATTACTTTCTGTAAAATAACTGAGAAAAACAGCAGCAGGAACATTGAGAAGTATGATTTAAAGCATTTTAGCTTGATGTACATTTGATAAAAAAAAAAAATTAGATTCTTTATTTTCTTTCAGTTAGATATATTACTAGTGGAGTAAATTTGGATTGCAGAAAACTGAGTTTACATACTTATTCCTAAAAAGTAAAAACTTTAAGTAGAGCTAGAAGATCGAATGGCCTCACTAAG
>JAUTDX010005125.1:0-35694 GCA_030844895.1 Ambrosia x helenae | reverse complement strand
CGAACGGTAATCGGACTCACGAAGCGATAATTACGTAGAGATTCGTACACACAAGAAAAGACTCCAGTTTAAAAGCCTGTAACTATTGGTACGGTTTAGAGTTTTAAAGACCAGAATGGAGGAATATGATGGCCATAAGATATCTAGTCATCATGCAGACTCAAATAAAGGATACGAAACTGACCGGAGGGTAATCGGACTCACGAAGCGATACTTACGTAGAGTTTCGTACACAAGAAAAGTCTCTAGTTTAAAAAGCCTGTAACTACCGGTACGGTTGAAGTTTTAAAGACCCGAATGGAGGAACGGGATAGCCATAAGATATCTGATCATCATATAGACTCAAATAAAGATAAACGAAACTGCCCAAACGGTAATCGGACTCACTAAGCGATAATTACGTAGAGTTTCGTACCCAAGAAAAGACTCCAGCTTTAATGCCTAAAACTATTGGTACGGTTGGAGTTATATAGAGCCCGAATGGGAGAATGGGATAGCCATAAGTTATCTGATCATCATACAGACTCAAAAAAGGATACAAACTGACCGGGACGGTAATCGGACTCACGAAGCGATAATTACGTAGAGTTTAAATGCCTTAAACTATTGGTACGGTTGGAGATTTATAGAGCCGAATGGGGGAACGGGATGGCCATAAGATATCTTATCATCATCCAGACTGAAATAAATGATACGAATGTAACATTTCGCATTTAACTATTTATACGTTACGGATTTAAACGACAAGCCCTATTATTTTTTGGTGATATCTTGAACCCCTATACAATGATAATTGTATATCTATATGTGTATATAATAATAATAATAATAATAATAATAATAATAATAATAATAATAATAAGTAGTGTGTAAAAAAAGAGTTTTGGATAAACAAACCCACCCAACACTTTTCAGCCATCATCAACCCAGCCAAACCCAAGTATACCCCGGCCCACCAGAAATCCGGCCCAAGCCCAATAGTCCCCCCTTGTCTGAATTAAAAAAAACAAAAGAGTGCCTAGGCCGGGTATCGAACCAGGGACCCCTCGCACACAATCACACAAACATAACCAACTGGACTGGGCCATCACCTTGTTTAAACCCAGACGCATATTAAATATATACACACATTTAAAACCTCACAGTTGACAAGGAAAGTCAACTGTGGGTTGCCTTGATGATCAATCCAAAGTTTTAACGCGTAATTGAACTATATTTGGTAAATTCGGTAAGGACCGGCCCAATACTACACGATTACACGTCATAAACACATCAATTGTTGACTTTTTCATTCAATTAGACGCGTAGGTATTCAATCATAAGTCAAACCTTCCAATTAACATTAACCCTAATCCTCAGTATAAATTGAGGCATCCTGAACCTTGACAAATCGCTCACAACTCTCTCTCAACCTCCCAATCTCTCTAATTCACTCAGATTATTGCTAATTTGTTCGTTGTTTGACTTTCTCTTTGACCCGTCTATCAACATCAATACCACCTGTGAGTACGATTAGTTTTGTGGGATTTATTCATCGGCTATCAGACAACAATAGCCCTAACATTAATCGGGCTAATGTTGTCTGAATCATTCAATTGTAATTCTAGGGTTCATCGTGTTTAATTTGGGGATAAACTGAATCAGGCATAACGTATTTATTTATTTTTAAACTGAAGATCTCACAACCACCGGCCTAGGCCAAGTGGTTGTGACTCTGGTCCTCCACAGAGGTCACCCGGGTTCGAGTCCCGGCTCTGACCGGTTTTTGTTCTTTTATTTTCTTTTCTTTTTAAACAAACTATTACATTATATATATATATTAAATCCTTTTAATCTTTTAAATTCTTTTAAAATACCAAAACTATTTTATAAATTCTAAAAAAATTATATTTGTTTAATCTGATATAAAAGTTTTATTTGTAATTTTTATTTTTCAGAAATTCATTTATTTAATAATTATAATAATTAAGTCATTTTTATACAATTATATTTATAAAAATCCATTTATATATCAAACAGTATTATTAAATTCCCCAAAAATTATCCTAACTTTTTATAAAGTTAAACTTTACTGAAATAATTTTTAATTCAGTAAAATCATTTATTTTATATTTTTAATCATTTTTGTTAGATTTAATCATAATTAAATTCATAATAAATCCAATTTTCATCATTTTTGCACCAAAATTTTATACAAATTATTTTTAATCATTTAGAACAGAAATATGATTTTTAAAATAAGAATTCCTTAATTTTAGTATTTTTGAATATTAAAGTTAATAATTGGCTATTTATAAATAAATAGATTTAAAAATCTATTTTAAAATAAATAATTTTATAAAAATTATTTTATTGCTTCAAACACTTTAATGTGCACATTCAAAATTCAAATTTTATAAAAAAGACTATTTTTCATTAATTATCCAATTTTCCTTTATTAATTAAAGCATTTTAATTTAAATTTCAACAATTGATTATCCCCAAATCGAAACCCTAGGATACACATATTAGTTAATTAGACTTAGACTTATTATATATTACCTCATTATAGGGTAATATTTGGAATCTTTTGGGCAACACAATTATCACATCTTTTCAACAAGTTAACATTTGCTAAGGTGAGTTTACATAGCCCCTTTTATTTATCACCATTTTTGGGGTGAAACATGTTATAACATTTTCATTGCAATTCAATCATCAATGTGTCTATGTGTTTTCTATGTTGCATTATGTCTTGAGCATGATTAGAGTAAGCACCATTCTAGCAAAAATTATTAACATTGATCAGCGACGGTATAACATTGATAGATCTATTGGACTGACAATCCCACCCGGATACGTGCCTCCTACCAAGGTTACGTGGGTGTTGTTATCGCATAACATATTCATTGGGACCATAAGTGTATGGTATGTATCATTTTATAACAGTCAACAGGGTTGATTATGCACTCGATTTATTTCTAATATGTTCTCACATATGGGCTAGATTAACATGACACATGAATTGCACAACATTTTATTCATTTTTATCATCAAAAACCTATGTAATTCTCACCAACTTATGTTGACCCAAAATGCTTTCAAAATTAACATGTTTCAGGTAACAATGAAGCTGAGGCTTGAGTTAGCATGAGGATTTATCTTGAAGTTTATTTGAAGTTATTGAAGTTGCTATTTGATGTATGTAGTTGAATTCTTAGACATTATTCACATTTTGGATATTTATGTTTGAATAAATTATTTAAAATTTATATTATACCATGTGCTACTGAAAACAATCATCAATACGTGGCACCCCGATGTTTCCGCCATCGGTTGGGGTGTTACAGATTGGTATCAGAGCCATGGTTATAGGGAATTAGGTTATTAGAAAAATAATCTAGTCTATAACCATAGGATTTAACAAGTACTTGCTTCCTTTACTTGCTATCTCTATCTCCCTCCAACTTCTTATCCCTACTTTCATCCCTACAAGAAGGTTGCTCTCCATCAGTGGATCTACTCTTAGACTAATAGGACAAATCCCTCAGGTTTAACCTGAACCCCCTTGAGATCCCGTCGAAGTTCTGGATTTTAATAACGAACACGTGCAATCTGGAAGGGTGAACGCCTGTATTCTGAGTCTTCTGTCTAGGCTGGCATTGCGCATATATCCCAATCAGACGAGGGACCCGGATGCCTACCTGGGAATTCTCGGGATGAGTGTTCACTTTATAGGCTAAAGCATGTCTTCATATGTTATTAGAATTTAGAATCTTTGATAAGTCAACGTTTTCGTTTATTATTCGTTTTAATTAATGAATAAATGATTACATTCCTATATATAAACTCTCATTCATTTCATTGTGTCTATTACAGATCATGCCTCCTCGTCGCAGCACTCCAACAACAACGGTGAGAATCACGAAGAAGGTGGGTGATAACCATAACCACAACCATGACCAAGCTCCTAACCACAACAACAATGGGTCGATGCTCACTGGCTGCGATCATTTCTCAACAAATGGCACAGCAAATCGCAACTCTGGTTCCCAATTTACTTGCTCAGGTCATCCAATTGAACGGCAACGGGAATGGTCACAACAATGGGAACGGAAATGGCAATGGCAATGGTAATGGACCCCAAGCTTGCACCCTTAAGCATTTCAACTCTTGTAACCCTCCAAAGTTCAGCGGTGAAGAAGGAGCTACTGGACTCCTACAATGGTTTGAGGGCATTGAAAATACCTTCATTAACAGTGAATGCCCGACAACTTTAAAGTCCGTTATGCCATGAGTGTTCTTCATAAGCGAGCACTCACTTGGTGGAATGAAGAAAAACGCACTTGCGGGGCTGAAGCTGCACTAGCCTTAACCTGGGATCAAGCTAAAGACATTATGAAGGCAGAGTTCTGTCCTCGCAATGAAATCAAGAAACTGGAAGACGAATTTTATGATCTTTGCTCAAGACAGTGGGAAAACCTTGCTTACAACACTCGCTTTCACGAACTTAGCTTACTGCTACCCCACAAAGTCACTCCTTTGCCCATTGCGATCGAAAAATACATTGGTGGCTTACCGATGCAGATTCAAGACACAGTGTGGGGAAGGAACCCTGCTACATTGGAAGAAGCAAAGCGTTTGGCTGCCACCCTAACAAATAACCATGTGAAGGCGAGGAACCCTGACTCGTAAAGGGGAAAAGAAAAAGGATACTCCCCAACCTGCCGTCGAAATCAAAACTGAGGCCTCAACCAACGGGAAGAACAAGGTCAGGAATTTTGCAATAGACACCACTACCCCACCCACCAAGAAAACAATACAATGGGAACCTACCTAAGTGTGACACCTGCCAGTATCACCATCCAACTCAAGTACCCTGTCGACAGTGCACCAATTGTCAGAGGTATGGGCATCTTGCGGAAGCTTGTCGAATCCCTGCTACAAACGCTCTTGATGCTCCAAATAATCCCGCTTGAGACCTCCAACTGCTCAACATCAAACTCTACCATTTGAATAATATCTACTTTCTCCTTAATTTCATGTATTGTCACTTTTGAATCAGATAATAAATTCAAGTATTATCATAACATCTGCGTGCATACTGTTTGAATATGAATTAATTGCTATATCTACTTGCTTGCTTGTACAACAATTAGTTAACTACCAAACAACCTACTTAACGATTGGTAGAGGTCATCATGTCTATCCAACAGTCGGGAGAGGCCCTACCACCTGCTCAACGACTGGTGAGGACTATCAACCTACTCAACAATCGGAAAGTCGTAAAAGGACACAAAACCTTAATGTAAGGTAAATTGGTTATTACGGTCCGGAACGTAATCATGAATTTACAGGTACGTTAAGGTAGTGTGAAATTTTATCAAGGTTTTCGTAGTTGGCCAATTGTAACCCTGGTTTTCCCTTAACTTCGGGACGAAGTTCCTAAAGTAGGGGAGACTGTAACATTTCGCATTTAACTATTTATACGTTACGGATTTAAACGACAAGCCCTATTATTTTTGGTGATATCTTGAACCCCTATACAATGATAATTGTATATCTATATGTGTATATAATAATAATAATAATAATAATAATAATAATAATAATAATAATAATAATAATAATAATAATAATAATAAGTAGTGTGTAAAAAAAGAGTTTTGGATAAACAAACCCACCCAACACTTTTCAGCCATCATCAACCCAGCCCAAACCCAAGTATACCCCGGCCCCCCAGAAATCCGGCCCAAGCCCACTGTCCCCCCTTGTCTGAATTAAAAAAAACAAAAGAGTGCCTAGGCCGGGTATCGAACCAGGGACCCCTCGCACAAACAATCACACAAACATAACCAACTGGACTGGGCCATCACTTGTTTAAACCCAGACGCATATTAAATATATACACACATTTAAAACTCACAGTTGACAAGGAAAGTCAACTGTGGGTTGCCTTGATGATCATCCAAAGTTTTAACGCGTAATTGAACTATATTTGGTAAATTCGTGTAAGGACCGGCCCAATACTACACGATTACACGTCAATAACACATCAATTGTTGACTTTTCATTCAATTAGACGCGTAGGTATTCAATCATAAGTCAAACCTTCCATTAACATTAACCCTAATCCTCAGTATAAATTGAGGCATCCTGAACCTTGACAAATCGCTCACAACTCTCTCTCAACCTCCCAATCTCTCTAATTCACTCAGATTATTGCTAATTTGTTCGTTGTTTGACTTTCTCTTTGACCCGTCTATCAACATCAATACCACACTGTGAGTACGATTAGTTTTGTGGGATTTATTCATCGGCTATCAGACAACAATAGCCCTAACATTAATCGGGCTAATGTTGTCTGAATCATTCAATTGTAATTCTAGGGTTCATCGTGTTTAATTTGGGGATAAACTGAATCAGGCATAACGTATTTATTTATTTTTAAACTGAAGATCTCACAACCACCGGCCTAGGCCAAGTGGTTGTGACTCTGGTCCTCCACAGAGGTCACCCAGGTTCGAGTCCCGGCTCTGACCGGTTTTTGTTCTTTTATTTTCTTTTCTTTTTAAACAAACTATTACATTATATATATATATTAAATCCTTTTAATCTTTTAAATTCTTTTTAAAATACCAAAACTATTTTATAAATTCTAAAAAAATTATATTTGTTTAATCTGATATAAAAGTTTTATTTGTAATTTTTATTTTCAGAAATTCATTTATTTAATAATTATAATAATTAAGTCATTTTTATACAATTATATTTATAAAAATCCATTTATATATCAAAACAGTATTATTAAATTCCCCAAAAATTATCCTAACTTTTTATAAAGTTAAACTTTACTGAAATAATTTTTAATTCAGTAAAATCATTTATTTTATATTTTTAATCAATTTTTGTTAGATTTAATCATAATTAATTCATAATAAATCCAATTTTCATCATTTTTGCACCAAAATTTTATACAAATTATTTTTAATCATTTAGAACAGAAATATGATTTTTAAAATAAGAATTCCTTAATTTTAGTATTTTTGAATATTAAAGTTAATAATTGGCTATTTATAAATAAATAGATTTAAAAATCTATTTTAAATAAAATAATTTTATAAAAATTATTTTATTGCTTCAAACACTTTAATGTGCACATTCAAAATTCAAATTTTATAAAAAGACTATTTTTCATTAATTATCCAATTTTCCTTTATTATTAAAGCATTTTAATTTAAATTTCAACAATTGATTATCCCCAAATCGAAACCCTAGGATACACATATTAGTTAATTAGACTTAGACTTATTATATATTACCTCATTATAGGGTAATATTTGGAATCTTTTTGGGCAACACAATTATCACATCTTTTCAACAAGTTAACATTTGCTAAGGTGAGTTTACATAGCCCCTTTTATTTATCACCATTTTTGGGGTGAAACATGTTATAACATTTTCATTGCAATTCAATCATCAATGTGTCTATGTGTTTTCTATGTTGCATTATGTCTTGAGCATGATTAGAGTAAGCACCATTCTAGCATAATCATTAACATTGATCAGCCGTCGGTATACATTGATAGATCTATTGGACTGACAATCCCACCCGGATACGTGCCTCCTACCAAGGGTTACGTGGGTGTTTGTTATCGCATAACATATTCATTGGGACCATAAGTGTATGGTATGTATCATTTTATAACAGTCAACAGGGTTGATTATGCACTCGAATTTATTTCTAATATGTTCTCACATATGGGCTAGATTAACATGACACATGAATTGCACAACATTTTATTCATTTTATCATCAAAAACCTATGTAATTCTCACCAACTTATGTTGACCCAAAATGCTTTCAAAATTAACATGTTTCAGGTAACAATGAAGCTGAGGCTTGAGTTAGCATGAGGATTTATCTTGAAGTTTATTTGAAGTTATTGAAGTTGCTATTTGATGTTATGTAGTTGAATTCTTAGACATTATTTCACATTTTGGATATTTATGTTTGAATAAATTATTTAAAATTTATATTATACCATGTGCTACTGAAAACAATCATCAATACGTGGCACCCCGATGTTTCCGCCATCGGTTGGGGGTGTTACAACGAAACTGACTGGATGGTAATCGACTCCTTAAGCGATAATTATGTAGAGTTTCGTACACAAGAAAAGACTCCAGTTTTAAAAGCCTGTAACTATCGGTTACGGTTGGAGTTTTATAGACCCGAATGGAGGAACATGATGTCCATAAGATAACTGATCATCATACAGACTCAAATAAAGGATACGAAACTGACCGGACGGTAATCGGAGTCACGAAGCGATAATTACGTAGAGTTTCGTACAGAAGAAAAGACTCCAGCTAAAATGCCTGAAACTATTGGTACGGTTGGAGTTCTATAGACCCGAATTGAGGAATATGATGGCCATAAGATATCTGATCATCATACAGACTCAAATAAAGGATAAGAAACTGGCCGAACGGTAATCGGACTCACGAAGCGATAATTACGTAGAGATTCGTACACAAGAAAAGACTCCAGCTTAAAAGCCTGTAACTATTGGTACGGTTAGAGTTTTAAAGACCAGAATGGAGGAATATGATGGCCATAAGATATCTGGTCATCATGCAGACTCAAATAAAGGATACGAAACTGACCGGAGGGTAATCGGACACACAAAGCGATACTTACGTAGAGTTTCGTACACAAGAAAAGTCTCTAGTTTAAAAGCCTGTAACTACCGGTACGGTTGGAGTTTTAAAGACCCGAATGGAGGAACGGGATAGCCATAAGATATCTGATCATCATATAGACTCAAATAAAGGATACGAAACTGCCCGAACGGTAATCGGACTCACGAAGCGATAATTACGTAGAGTTTCGTACCCAAGAAAAGACTCCAGCTTTAATGCCTAAAACTATTGGTACGGTTGGAGTTATATAGAGCTGAATGGGAGAATGGGATAGCCATAAGTTATCTGATCATCATTACAGACTCAAAAAAAGGATACAAACTGACCGGACGGTAATCGGACTCACGAAGCGATAATTACGTAGAGTTTAAATGCCTTAAACTATTGGTACGGTTGGAGATTTATAGAGCCGAATGGGGGAACGGGATGGCCATAAGACATCTTATCATCATCCAGACTCAAATAAAGGATACGAAACTGACTGGATGGTAATCGGACTCCTTAAGCGATAATTATGTAGAGTTTCGTACACAAGAAAAGACTCCAGTTTAAAAGCCTGTAACTATCGGTACGGTTGGAGTTTTATAAACCCGAATAGAGAAATATGATGTCCATAAGATAACTGATCTTCTTACAGACTCAAATAAAGGATACGAAACTGACCGGACGGCAATCGGAGTCACGAAACGATAATTACGTAGAGTTTCGTACACAAGAAAAGACTCCAGCTAAAATGCCTGAAACTATTGGTACGGTTGGAGTTCTATAGACCCGAATGGAGGAATATGATGGCCATAAGATATCTGATCATCATACAGACTCAAATAAAGGATAAGAAACTGGCCCGAACGGTAATCGGACTCAGGAAGCGATAATTACGTAGAGATTCGTACACAAGAAAAGACTCCAGTTTAAAACCTTGTAACTATTGGTACGGTTAGAGTTTTAAAGACCAGAATGGAGGAATTTGATGGCCATAAGATATCTGGTCATCATGCAGACTCATATAAACGATACGAAACTGACCGTACGGTAATTGGAGTCACAAAGCGATAATTACGTAGAATTTTGTACACAAGAAAAGACTCTAGTTTAAAAGCCTGTAACTATCGGTACGGTTGGAGTTTTATAGACCCGAATTGACAAACGGGATATCCGTAAGATATCTTAACATCATACAGTCTCAAATAAAGGATACGAAACTGACCAGAGGATAATGGGACTCACGAAGCAATACTTATGTAGAGTCTCGTACAGAAGAAAATACTCCAGTTTAAAAGCCTTTAACTATTGGTACGGTTGGAGATTAAAAGACCCGAATGGAGGAACGGGATGGCCATAAGATATCTGATCATCATACAGACTCAAATAAAGGATACAAACTGACGAACGGTAATCGGACTCACGAAGCGATAATTACGTAAAGTTTCGTACACGAGAAAAGACTCCAGCTTAAATGCCTCAAACTATTGGTACGGTTGGAGTTATATAGAGCCGAATGGGGGAATGGGATGGCCATAAGAAATCTGATCATCATACAGACTCAAATAAAGGATACGAAACTGACGGATGGTAATCGGAGACACGAAGCGATAATTATGTAGAGTTTCGTACACAAGAAAAGACTCCAGTTTAAAAGCCTGTAACTATCGGTACGGTTGG
This sequence comes from Ambrosia x helenae, assembly GCA_030844895.1. NCBI lineage: Eukaryota > Viridiplantae > Streptophyta > Magnoliopsida > Asterales > Asteraceae > Ambrosia > Ambrosia x helenae. Next base: position 25,348 of record JAUTDX010005125.1, on the reverse strand, counting down.
AGTACTATAGACCCGAATTGAGGAATATGATGGCCATATGATATCTGATCATCAAACAGACTCAAATAAAGGATAACAAACAGGCCGGACGGTAAGCGGACTCACGAAGCGATAATTACGTAGAATTTCGTACACAAGAAATGACTCCCGTTTAAAAGCCTGTAAACTATCGATACGGTTGGAGTTTTATAGAACCGAATGGTGGAACGGGATGTCCATAAGAAATCTGATCATAATGCAGACCCAAATAAAGGATTTGAAACTGACCAGATGGTAATCGGACTCACGAAGTGATAATTACGTAGAATTTCGTACACAAGAAAAGCCTACAGGTTAAAAGCCTGTAACTATCGGTACGGTTAGAGTTTTATAGACCCGAGTGGAGGAACAGGATGTCCATAAGATATCTAATTATAATGCAGACCCAAATAAAGGATACGAAACTGACCGGAGGGTAATCGGACTCACGAAGAGATACGTAAGTAGAGTTTCATACACAAGAAAACACTCCAGTTTAAAAGCCTGTAAATATCGGTACGGTTGGAGTTTAATAGACCCGAATGGAGGAACGGACTGTCCATAAGATAACTAATCTTCATACAGACTCAAATAAAGGATACGAAACTGACTGACGGACGGTAATCGGACTCACGAAGCGATAATTCCGTAGAGTTTCATACACAAGAAAAGACTCCAGCTAAAATGCCTGAAACTATTGGTACGGTTGGAGTTTTATAGACCCGAATTGACAAACGGGATATCCGTAAGATATCTTAACATCATACAGTCTCAAATAAAGGATACGAAACTGACCGGAGGATAATGGGACTCACGAAGCAATACTTATGTAGAGTCTCGTACAGAAGAAAATACTCCAGTTTAAAAGCCTTTAACTATTGGTACGGTTGGAGATTAAAAGACCCGAATGGAGGAACGGGATGGCCATAAGATATCTGATCATCATACAGACTCAAATAAAGGATACAAAACTGACCGAACGGTAATCGGACTCACGAAGCGATAATTACGTAAAGTTTCGTACACGAGAAAAGACTCCAGCTTAAATGCCTCAAACTATTGGTACGGTTGGAGTTATATAGAGCCGAATGGGGGAATGGGATGGCCATAAGAAATCTGATCATCATACAGACTCAAATAAAGGATACGAAACTGACCGGATGGTAATCGGACACACGAAGCGATAATTATGTAGAGTTTCGTACACAAGAAAAGACTCCAGTTTAAAAGCCTGTAACTATCGGTACGGTTGGAGTACTATAGACCCGAATTGAGGATTATGATGGCCATATGATATCTGATCATCAAACAGACTCAAATAAAGGATAACAAACAGGCCGGACGGTAAGCGGACTCACGAAGCGATAATTACGTAGAATTTCGTACACAAGAAATGACTCCCGTTTAAAAAGCCTGTAAACTATCGATACGGTTGGAGTTTTATAGAACCGAATGGTGGAACGGGATGTCCATAAGAAATCTGATCATAATGCAGACCCAAATAAAGGATTTGAAACTGACCAGATGGTAATCGGACTCACGAAGTGATAATTACGTAGAATTTCGTACACAAGAAAAGCCTACAGGTTAAAAGCCTGTAACTATCGGTACGGTTAGAGTTTTATAGACCCGAGTGGAGGAACAGGATGTCCATAAGATATCTAATTATAATGCAGACCCAAATAAAGGATACGAAACTGACCGGAGGGTAATCGGACTCACGAAGAGATACGTAAGTAGAGTTTCATACACAAGAAAACACTCCAGTTTAAAAGCCTGTAAATATCGGTACGGTTGGAGTTTAATAGACCCGAATGGAGGAACGGACTGTCCATAAGATAACTAATCTTCATACAGACTCAAATAAAGGATACGAAACTGACCGGACGGTAATCGGACTCACGAAGCGATAATTCCGTAGAGTTTCATACACAAGAAAAGACTCCAGCTAAAATGCCTGAAACTATTGGTACGGTTGGAGTTTTATAGAGCCGAATGGAGAAACGGGATGGCCATAAGATATCAGATCATCATACAGACTCAAATAAATGATACGAAACTGACCGGATGGTAATCAGACTCACGAAGCGTTAATTACGTAGAGATTCGTACACAAGAAAATACTCCAGTTAAGAAGCCTGTAACTACAGGTAATGTTGGCGTTTTATAGACCCGAATGGAGGAACGGGATGTCCATAAGATATCTGATCATAATGCAGACTCAAATAAAGGAAACGAAACAGACCATATGGTAATCAGACTCATGAAGCGATAATTACGTGGAATTTCGTACACAAGAAAAGACTCCAGTTTAAAAGCATGTTACTACCAGTACGGTTGGCATTTTATAGACCCGAATGGAGGAACGGGATGGCCATAAGATATTTGGTCATCATGCAGACACAAATAAAGGATACGAAACTGACCGGAGAGTAATCGGACTCACGAAGCGATACTTACGTAGAGTTTCGTACACAAGAAAAGTCTCCAGTTTAAAAGCCTGTAACTACTGGTACGGTTGAAGTTTTAAAGACCCGAATGGAGGAACGGGATAGCCATAAGATATCTGATCATCATATAGACTCAAATAAAGGATTCGAAACTGCCCGAATGGTAATCGGGACTCACGAAGCGATAATTACGTAGAGTTTCGTACACAAGAAAAGACTCCAGCTTAAATGCCTAAAACTATTGGTACGGTTGGAGTTATATAGAGCCGAATGGGGGAATCGGATAGCCATAAGATATCTGATCATCATACAGACTCAAATAAACGATACGAAACTGACCGGACGGTAATCGGACTCACGAAGCGATAATTACGTAGAGTTTCGTACACAAGAAAAGACTCCAGCTTAAATGCCATAAACTATTGGTACGGTTGGAGATTTATAGAGCCGAATGGGGAAGCGATAGCCATAAGATATCTTATCATCATCCAGACTCAAATAAAGGATACGAAACTGACTGGATGGTAATCGGACTCCTTAAGCGATAATTATGTAGAGTTTCGTACACAAGAAAAGACTCCAATTTAAAAGCCTGTAACTATCGGTACGGTTGGAGTACTATAGACCCGAATGGAGGAAGATGATGGCCATATGATATCTGATCATCATACAGACTTAAATAAAGGATAAGAAATGGTCGGACGGTAATCGGACTCACGAAGCGATAATTACGTTGAATTTCGTACACAAGAAATGACTCCCCTTTAAAAGCCTGTAAACTATCGATACGGTTGGAGTTTTTATAGAACCGAATGGAGGAACGGGATGTCCATAAGAAATCTGATCTTAATGCAGACCCAAATAAAGGATACGAAACTGGCCGGAGGGTAATCGGACTCACGAAGCGATAATTACGTAGAATTTCGTACACAAGAAAAGCTTACAGGTTAAAAGCCTGTAACTATCGGTACGGTTAGAGTTTTATAGACCCGAGTGGAGGAACAGCATGTCCATAAGATATCTGATTATAATGAAGACCCAAATAAAGGATACGAAACTGACCGGAGGGTAATCGGACTCACGAAGAGATACTTACGTACAGTTTCATAGACAAGAAAACACTCCAGTTTAAAAGCCTGTAACTATCGGTACGGTTGGAGTTTTATAGACTGGAATGGAGGAACGGAATGTCCATAAGATAACTGATCTTCATACAGACTCAAATAAAAGGATACGAAACTGACCGGACGGTAATCGGACTCACGAAGAGATAATTACGTAGAGTTTCATACACAAGAAAAGACTCCAGCTAAAATGCCTGAAACTATTGGTACGGTTGGAGTGTTATAGAGCCGAATGGAGAAACTGGGATGGCCATAAGATATCAGATCATCATACAGACTCAAATAAATGATACGAAACTGACCGGATGGTAATCAGATTCACGAACCGTTAATTACGTAGAGATTCGTACACAAGAAAAGACTCCAGTTAAGAAGCCTGTAACTACAGGTAATGTTGGCGTTTTATAGACCCGAATGGAGGAACGGGATGTCCATAAGATATCTGATCATAATGCAGACTCAAAAAAGGAAACGAAACAAACCATATGGTAATCAGACTCATGAAGCGATAATTACGTGGAATTTCGTACACAAGAAAAGACTCCAGTTTAAAAGCCTGTTACTACCAGTACGGTTGGCGTTTTATTGACCCGAATGGAGGAACGGGATGGCCATAAGATATTTGGTCATCATGCAGACTCAAATAAAGGATACGTGTTGATGCGTTTTGCGACTAAGGATTGGATAAACTTTATTAACATGTGTTAGTGACTTGGCCGAAGGTAAATAGAAGTGGGCGAATGTAGATATTATGGGCGAAGGAAGATTGAAGATTGGGCGAAGGTAGACTGGATTTGATCAAGATGTACATTCGACCACTGGAAGTGGGCGAATGTGGAAAATGTCCACGTTCGACCAGTGAAAGTGTGCGAACGTGCAGAGTCTATAAATAGGCTTTGTGATTTTGATTATGAAATAGAGTTGTCAGTTGTGTCTGTGTCAGGTCAGGTTCAGAGGTGTTTTGAGATATTGTGTGTGTGTTCTAGATTAACGTAAAACTGATTGTAAAAGCTTATTTGAAAGAAGTTAATCTATGAAATGATGTTGAAAATGATCTTGATTGCGTTTTGATTTGTGTTTTATCAATTTGTTCAGAACTAGGGTTTCCGCACCTAGTTTTGTGACTTGTATGATCGTATAATCCTGTTTTAGCTAAAATCTTTCGCTCACAAAGTGGTATCAGAGCCTAGAGGATCATACAACAACAAATTTGATAAAATCAGAGCTGATTTGGACATGTTTTTGACCTAAAATCATCTGTTTTTACATAAACATTGTTTTTAAGTGTTTTTGATCGATTTAAAGGTGAATTTGTGGTCGAATTCAAGTTTTCCAAGACTTAAAGTTGCTCCAAATCAATTCCGAAACATAACCTGATTGAGATCATTCAATTCCATGAACTTTTGAAAATCTGAGATCAGAATAACCGTTTTTTCAAACAATAACCGTTTTTCAAAAATGAGATCTGTTTGTAGTGGGCGAACCTGGAACCTGACTTGTGTTTAGTGGTCGAAAGTGTTGAAAAGTGGGCGAACCTGAGTAGTTAGTGGGCGAACCTGAAATTTCTTGTTGAACTTTTCACTTTCGGTAGAAATTTTCACATTCGACCGGGTTTAGTTTGGGCGAAAGTGGAAAGTTTGTTATTCTGTTTTACATTCTGGTCAAATCTACGTTCGGGTGTTACTGTTTGGGCGAACCAAGAATTAGAAGGGTCGAGAGTGATAAAGTTTGGACGAACCTAGATCATTTTGGACGAACCTAGAGAATTTCGGGCGAATCTAGGATTTTTGTTGAAAAATTTTTCTAAGTGTTGAGATTTTTAGTTTGTGATCATGTGGCGTTTTCAAACTACTCCGGGATCAGCAACAACACAACCACAACAGCAAACGATGGACCCATGGACAGTGGCAGCGCAAAAGACGAACACACAGTCTTCACAACCACTTAACTACATGGCAACGACGAGCACGATGCCTCAAAAGTAGCACATCCGGCACTACAATCTGATTACTGGGGAGTAGCTGCAGCGGCGGTAAATACTCAAACCACTAATGCTATTTCTACTTTGATTAAGGATTTGTCTACAGGTAGTGGAACTCGGCCACCGAAGCTCATGGATATGCAAGAGTATAATCAGTGGCATACCATGTTCAAGATCCATTTGGAAGGCATGGGAGTTGAAGGAGCAGAGGCATGGAGCATGATTGTTAAAGGTTACACAGCACCGATTTTGGAGAATACAGGTGAGATGATTCCTTTGGAAAGCTTAACTGAGGACGAGAAGAAGAAATATGTGGTGGAGAAGAAGGCTTTTTCCCAATTGACACAGGCAATCACAAGTGACCTGTTGCATCAGTTTGGGACATGTACTACCTCAAAGCAGCTTTGGGATAAGCTTAAGAGGAAGCATGATGGTAATGAGAAGACTAGGAGTCTGAGAATGGAAGAATTGGTCAAAGAGTTTGAGAATTTTTCTTTTATTAATAATGAAACTCTTAAAGAACTAACTCCTAGATATATGCATTTGTTGTCTGAATTGTCTAGTTATGGTGTACAGATTCCAATGACTAAGCAGGTGGATAAGTTTGCAGATGCTTTACCACCACAATGGGATCAGCATGTGGAAGTTCTAAGAGAGAAGGATGCTTATCAATTCTGGACTATTTCAGAGTTTATCGAAAAGCTGGAGAACAAAGAGTTGGAGGATAGAGGAAAGCTAGAAGGTCACAGATTCCTCAGAATCCCAGTTTGTATTTTGGAGGCACTTCAGTTCCAGTTGGTAACTCGAGCTCAGGAAGCATTGCACCACATGTTGCATGTATTTCCAATGTCATGGAATCATCAAAACCAACCACAATTACTTGACACAAACATCATCCTACTCACAACCATCATACACACCACCACAATACAATTCCTACATTTCACCAATCTCCCCAATGCAACAAGCAAGTTTTTACACTGCTAACCAAACACAACAACCAATAAACCAAGTAACTCAACCTAATCAACGACCGGTGGTTTTGGATACATCTAACTTGGGAAATGTGACTGTGGAGGTTGCTCAGCAACACATTGCATTAGTCTCAGCAATGGTTTCATCTTACAATGGGTTAGTGGCTAGTCAGATTGGGAACAACAACTTAACCAACGAAGACTATGCACAGATAGACAAGGAAGAGATGGAACTCATTGACATTCAATGGGCTTTTGCGAGTATCATGAGAAGAGCAACAGAATTCATCGAGAAAACAGGAAGGACTGATTTGGCAACTTCTCCCAACACAACCTATGGATTCAACAAGGAGAAGGTTACGTGTTTTAATTGTGGAGAAAAAGGACACTTTAAAAGGGAATGCACCAAACCACCTAAACAAGGTAATCGAAACCCTTTCAATGCACATTACCAGAACCGTCAACAACAAAACCAAGTTTCTTACCAAAATAACAACAACTACCAAAACCGAAACTTTAACAACCAAAACAGACAACCAAACACTCAAAACCAGATTCAAAACCAATCTCCTAACAACCCTAACCGAACAGTTGTACCTATCACTACACCTAATGAGACTCAACAGAATGCGAGTCAAAACCAAGCTTTGGTGACTCAACAGGATGAAAGGTTTGACTGGTCGGGTATGCAAATAGGAGTTGAGGAAGTGACTACTGGTGGGAATGTGGCATGTGTTGCTTATCAGGTTGATATGGAAGAGTCGGTGGTGGTTGATGAGAAGAAAGAAACTGAGGAGTGTGAAAGTGATGATTCTGAGACTGAGATGGAAGTGGAGAATGAACCTGTTGAGGTTAAGGCTGAGGAAACGATTTCTGGAATGGTGATTGATTCTATTACTGATGTTCCTGAAGAGTGTAGATCAGTTTATTCAGATTCTGAGAGCGAATCAGACACAGAGGCAAGTGTTGATTCTTTAGATGATGATATTGATCAGCTGCTGGCAGAAGCTAACTTTTTGATGACGAGGAAGTCGTGCATTGCTGATGATGCTTTCACCAAGATTGACTATTCCAAGTTTTTCACTGGAAAGGAAGCTCATTTTGCGTTGATGGCCATGACTGAACCGCCAAAACCTGTAAGTTCTGAATCTAGCACTGATGTTATGAGTGATAAATATTGTGGAACATGTGATAGATTGACTGAGGAGAATAAACAACTCCGAATTTCACGTGATAGTGCTATCTTGAACAGTCAATCTACTCGCAAAGAGTTGAATGCTTTCAACAAAGTATTAGATGGCTATAAAAAGGACATTTCCGACTTGAAAAATACTTTGTCATTGAAACAATTGGCAATAAACAACTATATCAATGAAATTGAAAACACCAAGTTGGAAATGGCAGCCATAAAATGCTTTGCTGAAAAGGTGAACAAAAAGTTGGAAAGTTATAAAAATGTTGCTTATGTGGTAGACCATATCATTGATGATAACACCACCAATTACAAGTCTGTACCATCTCCGGTTCTTTTTGAAAATCATAACTATCACCAAGTTATACCGGAGAGTTCGGTAAAATCAGACTCATCATCGAAATGGAATCTAATACCTCGAGTATTGGTGATCCTTATTCCGATGTGAGACCGATTTTAGGCTTGAATGATGAGGGTGTTTATGCTGAGAGTGAGAATTCAGACTCAGAGAATGATGATACTGGTAGTGATCAAACTGTTAATGAATGTGAGATTCCAAAAGAAAATCACATCATTACTACTGAACCAGTGTCACCATCTGATCATGTTCATCCGATGGCAAATGCTAATCGTGATAAAAAGTCTGAAAAGATTGATGTTAAGAAAGATAATGGTGTTAAGAATGTGGTTAAAATGAATGAGTTGAATGAACCAAGTGACAAACCTGTCAAGGTGTTTTATCGGATGGAAGGATCGATAAGATCATTTCTGATGAGGAATTTCCAATCAAAAACGTTAACTATTCTAAACTTGATAAAATCTGGCAAGAAAGCACAATATGGTTTCCAAAACATGAGAGAACCAACGAAATTCCACCAGAAATCTTAAAGAAACTGTTTTCAGAAGTTTCTCAAGAACCAAAGGTCCATGTCACCGAGTTCATTAGACCAAATGATAAAGCAAATGGTTTTCATGAACCTCTTACTCGAAAGGACCACTTCCTGAGAGTTTGAGGAATCAACAGTATAATGATCAATATCCTGTTAGATCATTTGCTCCACCAAATGCTCATTATGTCTTTGAAGAATATAGAAAATGCTTTTAATGTGGAGAACGCGGGCATTTACTTGCTCAGTGTCCATATGTAAGGCATAAAAGACATGAGGTTGAAGTTAAAAATTCCATGAGAAAGCCGATTGATCATTATGTTCCGCCACATAGACGGGTTGTTCCTCAACAACAACAATTTTATAATCAAAACAATTTTCAAATGAGGAACAACCGTCCATTTCAATATGATCAAAGGAATCGGATTGCTATGGAACAATCTTGGAGAAAGCCTGTGGTGAACTCAACAGTTGATAGGCAAAAGGTTCCACAAAAACCAATTGTCAAATCAAATGTTGGACCTAAGTCTGTTAACTCAGATAAGGTTGCCAAGAAAGTTACTTTTAGTAACAATGTTCAGAAACCAATTGAGAAACCAAAATCTCAAATTCGTATTCTTAAAAGGTCTGAACAATCTTGGACACCTAATGGTACTCCAGGAGCTTCTACTTCGAAGGTAAGTGAGAAAAATGAAAGTGTTTTGAACAATCAGAAAAAGATTGATCCAAAACAGAAAGTTGTTGAAAAAGTTAATGAGGATGTTTCTTTGAAAGCCAATGTTCAAAGGCCCAAGACTCAGGCTTGGGTCCCCCGAAAGAACTAAATGTTTACTTTTTGCGTGCAGGGAGCTTCAGCTGGCCCTATTAGCAGTCTCTGGATTGTTGATAGTGGAGCTTCAGGCCACATGACGGGGGATCTTGCATTGTTGTTTGATGTGAAAAACATTAATGGAGGGTATGTCGCTTTCGCGGGTAATAAAGGAGGATATATCACGATGGAAGGAAGCGTGAGTAATGGGATTGTGACTTTCGAGCGGATTTCTTATGTCAAGCAGATAGACTATAATCTGTTGAGCGTCAGTCAAATATGCGATAAACAATTTTCTGTGCATTTTGATGACAAATCCTGTTATATTCTCAAACCGGGCTTCAAAATTCCAAAGGAGTGGGTAATGTTGATGGCACCTCGAGTCAACAATCTTTATATTCTTGACATGTCCAAGGCGATGACATCACAAGGGCAGATAACATGCTTTCTATCCAAGGCGACCGAAAAAGAATCGATAATGTGGCACCGCAGAATGGGGCACATTCATCTGAGGAAAATGAATCAATTGGTGAGAATGGGCTTGTCGATGGAGTAAACGTGAAACATTTCCATCTGAACGACAAGTGTGTAAGTTGTATGAAAGGCAAACAACACAACAGTCCCATAAAGTGAAGAAAGTTAACTCTGTTGAGATGCCGCTTGAGCGATTGCACATGGACCTATTCGGACCGGTCAAGCGCAAAAGTCATCTTGGAGAGCTTTATTGTTTAGTCGTCACTGATGACTATTCAAGATTTTTCATGGGTGATGTGTTTGAAGAACAAAAGCGACACTTTTACCAACCTACAAGTTCTGTTCACTCGATTGGAGAATATCTACAATTTGAAGATAAAAAGAATCAGGAGTGACAACGGGACGGAGTTCAAAAACGCCAAGATGGATGAACTTTGTGAAAGCAAAGGGATACATCATGAATATTCAGCTCCGTATACCCCGCAACAGAACGGTGTTGCTGAAAGAAAGAATAGGACTCTAATTGAGGCGGCTCGAACAATGCTCGCTGATTCAAATCTTCCGGTAATGTTCTGGAATGAGGCGATTTATGCAGCAAATTATACATTAAATCGGGTTCTAACAGTGAAGAAGTTTGGAAAAACATCTTATGAACTGTTACACCGAAGAAAGCCGAACTTAGAGTATCTAGAACCATTTGGGGCGCCATGCACGATGTTGAATCCAAGCGAGAAGTTTAGTCCTAAAGCTGAGGAGGGATATTTTGTTGGATATGCAACCCCGCTCAAACGGGTATTCAACAAGCGAACTCGTCAAGTGGAGGATTGGGCTAACGTGGAAGTTCAACGATACACTCAAAATTTGCAAGGCACGGGCCCTGATTGGATGTTTGATTACAAAGATTTCTTTGAATCATTCAACCTAGATAGCTTGGTTGAAGAAGCTGTAATCAGATTACTTTACGAGTGTGAAAACGCGGCAACTTCACCGTTGATGCGTCCAATCACCGTAAACCCCCCACCAGCTTCTAATGATACCAGTGCTCCTATACATGAAGAAGAGATGTTTCAAGAGGCTTCAACTTCATTAGACACTTCAGAATCTGAAGATGAACAATTTGAAGAAGCAGTTCTTGAACATGCAGAGAATTAGAGGCGCAACCTGTGAACCCAACTCCAAATCCAGATGTTGCTTCATCATCATATACGGGTCATGATCAGGATGCTGTAGAAAACCTGACTGCTCAGACGGGAGTGATTGTACCTGTTTATCCGGAATCTCGGATTCATCGTATTCACCCGCTAGAGCAAGTTATCGGTGATCCTGGTAGTGTGTGTAATGACCAGAGGGCAGCTAAAAAGCGTTAACTCGCCAGAGAGTTTTGGTGCTTTAGCATTGTATGCCAAAATTCAGAAATCTGGTAGTCAAAATGATTGGTCGTTTGCATGTTATGTGTCGCAGGTAGAGCCAAGGACATACAAAGACGCTTTGAATGAAGATGCCTGGGTTGAGGCAATGCAGGAAGAGTTATTGCAATTCCAGAAATTGGGAGTCTGGACGCTCACAGATTTACCGCGGGGAAGAAAGAAAATAGGCACTAAGTGGGTGTTTAAGTGCAAAAAGGATAATCGTGGAGTTATTGTTCGCAACAAAGCCAGATTGGTCGTGCAGGGTTTCCATCAATCGAAGGAATTGATTACAACGAAATCTATGCACCAGTAGCACGAATTGAAGCTATTCGGATGTTCCTTGCGTTTGCTTCATACAAGAAATTCAAAGTCTATCAAATGGACGTCAAGAGCGCATTTTTGTACGGGAAAGTCAAGGAGGAGGTTTATGTCGGGCAGCCACCAGGCTTTGAGGACCCAATCCACCGGGACAAGGTCTACGTGCTGAACAAAGCTTTATATGGTTTGCACCAGGCTCCAAGACAGTGGTACGAGGAGCTAAGTACATACCTCATCTCCAAAGGATTCAAGCGCGGCCTCGTCGATTGCACCCTCTTTACGAAGAAGACGGGAGATGATTTGCTTCTAGTACAGATTTACGTTGATGATATTATATTTGGTTCAACTAACGAACTTTTGTGCAGGGAATTCGAAAATGTTATGCAGGAAAAGTTCGAAATGAGTGCTATGGGGGAGATGCAGTTTTTCCTCGGCTTACAGGTGGACAAAGACCCGACGGGATCTTCATTCACCAGACGAAATAAGTATCCGACATCTTGAGCCGATTCCAGATGGAGGACTCTAAGCCGATGGATACCCCGATTCAACCCAATCACGGGATTGGAGTGGACGCTAAGGGGGAGCTGACAGACCCATTTACATACAGAGCAATCATCGGATATCTGATGTATTTGACAGCGTCTCGACCAGATATTATGTATGCAACGTGTCTCTGTGCTCGATATCAATCGAAGCCGAAACAAAGTCATCTGACGGCGGTCAAGCGTATCCTTCGATATCTGAAGGGTTGTCCATCAAAAGGACTTTGGTACCCTAATGATGATGATTTTGATTTTATTGCTTTTAGTGATGCAGATTGGGGCGGCTGTGACAAAGACAGCAAATCAACCACAGCCGGTTGCCAGTTTTTAGGGAGCAGGTTAATTACCTGGCAATGCAAGAAACAGACTTCCGTCGCACTGTCTACATGTGAAGCCGAGTACATTTCAGCCTCGAGTTGCTGTTCGCAAGTGCTCTGGATCCAACAACAAATGGTCGATTACGGTTTGCAGTTTCTTAAAACCCCTATACACTGTGACAACGAAGCCGCAATTGCTTTAACTAAAAATACTGAAAATCATTCTAAAGCGAAACATATCCGGATTAAATATCATTTTATCCGTGATTGTTACGCTAAGGAATTGATAGATATGGTCAAAATCCATACTGACTACCAACGTGCAGATTTGTTTTACAAAAGCTTTTGACAGATCCCGCTTTGAATATCTTTTAAAAGTAAACAATATAAAGGAAAAACAGGACTAATCGGCTCCTCGGTTTATCGCTTTTTAATTTTTATTTTTAGTTTTAGTTTTAAATTTTTGCTAATTGGGAATTTCTCTTTGCTAATTGGGAATTTCTCTTTACTATCATAATCCTCAAAGAAGTTGATGCTTTCGAGGGGATTGTTTAATCCTCAAAGAAGTTGATGCTTTCAAGTGGATTGTTTCTTTCAAATTTTTGTTTTGTTTTTCAGAAAAATTAAAAACCCAAATATATGTTCTTTATTTAGGGGAGTCATTTTATCAGAAAAACCAAAAACATTGAAAAATTTTCAAAATACCTATAAAATTAGAAAAACCCAAATGATTTCCTGGATAAAAAGAGGAAAATGATTGTACATCAGTGGGGATCTGGCACAGGCTAAGATTGTATAGTTTAATGAGACGTATGTTGATTACGTGTGTATGCTGATAGGCTTCGTAGACTAAATATTGCGTGCATTAGTGATACAAAATAACAAACTCTACGCGTTTGTGGCTGAACACCTCATGGACATATGGTCTTAGTACCGTAATTTCGTTTGATAGGGTATTTGTACAAAAACTCGGAGGTTTAGGGTCGTTATGTTATTAGTTGTCTGGGGATAGCCTATCTGATCTTCTGCTGTAAGTCATTACGGACCTAGATCAGACAGGATGTCTTTATAAAAGAGCTATATGCCAAATCCTAAAGTTACCGAATTGAGGAACTTTCCATGTGATATTGATAATCAAAGATTATCTATTACATCGTATTGATCATTGATGCAAATCATGATTGATATCAGTCCTCAACCTGGTATGGTGCATATGTTACTTTGCTGCATTAATTTGCTGACCTGTATACCTCTATGCATTATATCTTGTACAATTACAGACGACGAAAGCATAATCACGCTTTACAATGAGTCTTTGTGCATTTACTTCTTGATACGGGAGTATGTCGTGTGTGTGGGAACCACAATGTGTTAGTCTAATACATCTAATTCGTATCATTTTAAAGCATTGCGTATTTGTTTGCATGTGAGCTTATGTGGACAACAATATCAGCAATTGCCGTGTCACATATTGTTTCTAATGATAATATTAAAACAGATCAACGCTGTGCTCAGATTTCTCAGAAAACTGATATGATCCTCTTACCGGAAATCACAAAATGTTTACTGCTTTCATTTACTTTGATGCATTCTACTTTGTTGCATTTTACTTTTATTGTCAAAAAGATACAAAATCCAAAAAGATTTTAGGTGTGTTTTGATATAAAATTTCAGAAAATCCAAAAGATTTGCATTTCTGCTTTATTTTTGATAACCGGGGATGCTTGATGGTCAATTTCTGAGATTTGATAACACCATCTGGGCTTTGTATCATTCAAAAAGTGAAAAGTTGAGTTTTGGAAGTTTAACGGATTGAAAAATGTTGAACGGGATTCGAATTAGTGATTTGGCGAAATTTTCAGATTTTTTTCATTTCACATTCGCCCCCTTAAATGGGTCGAATGTGGAAAAATCATCACCTTCGACCATAATGGTTTTGGACGAATGTGGAATTTTTTCACTTCCGGGGTGTCAATTCCACTTCCGGGTACATTTTTTCACCTTCGGGTCTTTAATTAGGGGCGAAGGTGGCTTTGTTTACATTCGTGGCCATTCATTTGGGGCGAATGTGAACTTCACCCACATTCGTCCATACCAAACGGGCGAAGGTGGACTTTTATATATACCATTCCTCCGTTCGAACCTCTCATTCACAAAAATTTTTCAAATTTCTTTCATAACCAGACTTTGTTGCTCGTGTTTCTTGTGATTCACTGATTTGTTCCCTGCTTATTCCTGATCAATTTGAGACTATATTTGCAGGTAATGGACCAAGATTCAGACCAGACGCGATCGTTTTATGAATAGCACTTAGGGTTTTGATTTTAGGGGTCTAGGATGTTTGTTAGTAATGGTTTTTGATTTCTGTTCACTTTTCATAAGTTTTAGGGGGAGAATACATAAGGAATTAGGTTTATTACAATGTTTATGTTCGTTGATTGATTGAAACAGTTAAACCTAATTCTACTTTAAAACTCATGAAAACTGAATAATTTGACAATTGATGATGAACGAGTGATAATCGGCCATATTAGGATACATTTAAATCAAAATGACATGTTAAATTAACTTTGGCAAATTTTTAAAATTTGGGGATAAACATGTTTCACCTTCGGTTATTAAAACGGGCGAAATGTGAAAACAGATTGGGCGAAGGTGATAATAAAATGGACGAATGTGATATTTGTTCAAAATTGGTACACATTCGACCTAAAAATGTCACTTTCGACCAGAATTTCACACATTCGTCCAGATCAAAAAGGGGCGAATGTAGACCTGTAAAACTTTAAAATTTTTTAAACTTTTTGTCGTTTTTGCATTTTAACGTGTTTGTTTGATTTTAATGTGCAGATGGCTGATCATTCTGAGAACGTTGATGCACCAGCAGTTAATGTTGAAGTTCCAACAGAGATTACAATTCCAGATCCAGTGCCAGAGGCAGAAACGTCTGTTCCAAGCAGTTGGCCGTTTGAAAGGTCACATAACTGTTGCGCATATCTCGGAGATGTAGAGAAGAATACAGAGTTCACCGGGATCATAGAGTTTCTGAAGAGGAGCAGAATTGTTCATGCTTTAGCCACACCAACCATCATATACAAAGACATTATTGAAGATTTCTACCAAAATGCCAAGTATGATTACTGGGAGAATCAAACGATCATCAAGAGCAAGATTCAGGATATGGAGATGTTCTTGACTGAAGCTGATATTCGGGAAGCGTTACAGATAAAGTTTGAAGATAGTGAAGATCCCAGGGAGTTGTCATGGACAGAACAGAAAGCATGTTTCTTACGGATGAAATACAAAGGTCCAATTACTGACGGATCTATGTATAAAGGGAAACTGGGAGTGCAGTATAAGTATTTTGCACATGTTCTTATCCACGTATTTGGGTGTGTGAGCGGTGGATATGATGTCATGAAAGGAGTTTAAGTTCATTATGGTTGCGTTGACACTCAACAAACCATTTAATGTATCTGGGATGATTCTTGATCATATGCTGGAGATGTTGAAAGGAATGAAGAACAAGAAGTTCATGTTATATCCGAGATTTCTGATGATGATCTTTGACTATAAGTATCCTATGTTGAAAAAGGATCCGACTATGATCCTAAGGTCAAGATCATATGAATATTAGAACATTGATGAGAATGAAGGGTTACAAAGGTGTGCCTGATAGTGAGAAGCCACCTAACAGGAGATTATTTGGTGCTTTGCTCGTCCGGATTACACTGATCCTGGCAAGAACAAAGCAAGGCATGATAACAGTGACTCGGACAACGATGATCCCTTAGTGTATGTTGATTCAAGCACTTAGAGGAAACGGCAAGTAGTCAATCCTGGAGCCAAAGGGAAGGGCAAGGGAAAGATGTGGATCAGGGAAGTTCTAAGCAACAAGTGGTTAGAAAGAAATCGACAGCAAAGAAAGGATCAGGTTTGGTGGACGAAGAGTCGGTAGATTCAGAGGAGACTGAGGTTGATGAGCAGTGGGATTCTGATGATGAAAATGTGAGGACCACCAAACGTAAGGCCACTATGGTTGGTGAGTCTGAATCCTTGAAAAGTCGATTGAAGAAGCTGAGAGAAGAAAGAAATCTGTTGAAGTTGAGAGTCTAGGTGTTGATGGCAGAGTTGAGTGTTGGTGATACTGTAGTGGTTAATTTGCCTAGAAAGACAAAGAAGCAAAAGACCATGGCCAAGAAGTCAAGTATAAAAGAGCTGTGAGGGAGAAAGAGTTTGTTAGCTCAGTTATTGAAGGGTACAAAGATTACTTGTTGATGCATTTTGCGACTAAGGATTGGATATACTATAATAACATGTGTTAGTAGATAGCCGAAGGTGAACATAACTGGGCGAATGTAGATAAGACTGGGCGAAGGTGAAGAAAATGGGGCGAAGGTAGAAAGGAACTGGACGAAGGAAGAATGGACAAGAACAGAAGAACACATTCGACCACTTGCAGTGGGCGAATGTGGAAAAAGCTCACATTCGACCATCTGTAAGGGGCGAATGTGCAGTGCCTATATATAGTTTTTGAGTTTTTGATTATGTAAGAGAGTTGTCATTTGTGTCCAGGTTCAGATCAGGTTTAGGAGTGTTTTTGAGAGATTATCTGTGTGATTCTAGATTAACATAAACAGTTTGTAAATGCTTATTGATTGAAGTTAATCTATGAAAATGATATTGAAAATGATCTTGATTGTGTCGTGATTTGTATCTTATCAATTTGTTCAGATCTAGGGTTTCCGCACCTAGATTTGTGACTTGTATGATCATAAAATCCTGTGTTTTAGATAAAATCCAACGCTCACAAAGTGGTATCAGAGCCAAGAGGATCATACAACAACAAGTTTGATAAGATCAGAGTTGATTTGGACATGTTTTAGACAAATTATCATCTGTTTTTAAAAAACTCTTAAAAAAAACATAGTTTTTGATCGATTTAAAGGTGAATTTGTGGTCAAATTCAAGTTTTCCAAGACTTAAAGTTGTTCCAAATCAAATCCGAAACATAACCTGATTGAGATCATTCAAATCCATGAACTTTTGAAAATCTGAGATCAAAATAACCGTTTTTCAAACAATAACCGTTTTTCAAAAATGAGATCTGCTGATTTTGGCCGAACCTGGAACCTGGACTGAGGTTTGTGGTCGAACGTGCATAAAAGTGGGCGAACCTGAGGAAAAAGTGGTCGAACCTGAAAATCTTGTTGAAATTTTTCATTCATTTCGGGTGAAAATTCCACCTTCGACCGTTCTAACTTGGGCGAAAGTGGATAGTGTTTAGTCTTTGTTTACATTCTGGTCATTTCCACATTCGGGTGTTACTGTGTGGACGAAGTAGATCAGTTGTGGACGAGAGTGAGTAATAGTGGACGAAAGTAGAAAAAATTGGACGAAAGTACTCTTTTTGGGCGAACCTAAGATTTTTTGCTGAAATTTTTTCTAAGTTTTGAGATTTTCAGATTGTGATCATGTGGCGTTTTCAAACTACTTCGGGATCAGCACCAACACAACCACAACAGCAGACAATGGACCCATGGACAGTGGCAGCTCAAAAGACGAACACGCAATCCTCACAACCACATAACTACATGACAACAACGAGCACGATGCCTCAGAATGTAGCACATCCGGCATTACAATCAGATTACTGGGGAGTAGCTAGCTGCAGCGGCGGTAAATACTCAAACCACTAATCGCTATCTCTACTTTGATTAAGGATTTGTCTACAGGTAGTGGACTCGGCCACCGAAGCTCATGGATATGCAAGAGTATAACCAGTGGCACACCATGTTCAAGATCCATCTGGAGGGCATGGGAGTTGAAGGAGCTGAGGCATGGAGCATGATCGTCAAAGGATATACAGCACCGATTCTGGAGAATACGGTGAGTTGATTCCTCTGGAGAGCTTGACTGAGGATGAAAAGAAGAAGAAACGTGGTGGAGAAGAAGGCGTTCTCTCAACTGACACAGGCAATCACAAGTGATCTGTTGCATCAGTTTGGGACATGTACTACGTCAAAGCAGCTTTGGGATAAGCTGAAGAGGAAGCATGATGGTAACGAGAAGACCAGGAGTCTGAGAATGGGGAATAAGTTAAAGAGTTTGATAATTTTTCTTTTATTAATAATGAAACTTTGAAAGAACTACTCCAAGATTTATGCATTTATTGTCTGAATTGTCTCTAGCTATGGTGTACAGATTCCAATGACTAAGCAGGTGGATAAGTTTGCAGATGCTTTACCACCACAGTGGGATCAGCATGTGGAGGTACTCATGAGAGAAGGATGCTTATCAATTCTGGACAATTTCAGAGTTTTTGAAAGCTGGAGAACAAAGAGCTGGAGGATAGGAGGAAAGCTAGGAGGTCACAGATTCCTCAGAATCCAAGTCTGTATTTTGGAAGTACTTCAGTTTCAGCTGGAAACTCGAGCTCTGGAAGCGTTGCACCACATGTTGCATGTATTTTCCAATGTCATGGATTCATCAAAACCAACCACCACTACACACCACCACTTACAATTCCTACTCACAACCATCATACACACCACCACAATATAGTTCCTACATTTCACCAATCTCTCCAATGCAACAAGCTAGTTTTTACACCGCTAACCAAACACAACAACCAGCAAACCAAGTTTCTCAACATAAACAACCAGTGGTTTTGGATACATCCAACTTGGGAAATGTGACTGTGGAGGTTGCTCAGCAACACATTGCATTAGTCTCAGCAATGTTTCATCCTACAATGGTTTGGTTGCTAGTCAGATTGGGAACAACAACTTGACCAACGAAGACTACGCACAAATAGAAAATAGACAAGGAAGAGATGGAACTCATTGACATTCCATGGGCTTTTGCGAGTATAATGAGGAGAGCAACAGAGTTCATAGAGAAAACTGGAAGGATGACTTGGCAACTTCTCCCAACACAACCTATGGTTTTTAACAAGGAGAAGGTTACGTGTTTTAATTGTGGAGAGAAAAGGACACTTCAAAAGGGAATGCTCCCAGCACTTAAACAAGGTAATCGAAACCCTTTCAATGCAAATTACCAGAACCGTCAACAGAACCAAGTTTCTTACCAAAACAACAACAACTACCAGAACCGAAACTTTAACAACCAAAACAGACAACCAAACACTCAACACCAGATTCAAAACCAATCTCCTAATCACCAAACCGAACAGTTGTACCTATCACTACACCTACTGGAGACTCAACAGAATGCGAGTCAGAACCAAGCTTTGGTGACTCAACAGGATGAGAGGTTTGAACTGGTCGGGTATGCAATAGGAGTTGAGGAAGTGACTACTGGGGAAATGTGGCTTGTGTTGCTTATCAGGTTGATATGGAAGAGTTCGGTGGCAGTTGATGAGAGAAGAAAGAAACTGAGGAGAGTGAAAGTGATGATTCTGAGACTGAGATGGAAGTGGAAAGTGAACCTGTTGAGGTTAAGGCTGAGGAGAAGAGTTCTGGGATGGTAATTGATTCAGTTTCTGATGTTCCCGAGGAGTGTAAATCAGTCTATTCAGATTGTGAGAGCGAATCAGACACAGAGGGAAGTGTTGATTCTTTGGATGATGATATTGACCAGTTGCTGGCAGAAGCTGACTTTTTGATGACGAGGAAGTCGTGCATAGCTGATGATGCTTTCACCAAGATCGACTACTCAAAGTTTTTCACTGGAAAGGAAGCTCATTTTGCTTGATGGCCATGACACGACCCGCCAAAACCTGTAAGTTCTGAATCTAGCACTGATGTATGAGTGATAAATACTGTGGAACTTGTGATAGATTGACAGAGGAGATATAAACAACTCCGAATTTCACGTGATAGTGCTATTCAAAACTGTCAATCTACTCGCAAAGAAGTTTAAATGCTTTTAAAAAGTGTTAGATGGCTATAAAAAAGGACATTTCCGACTTGAAAAACACTTTGTCATTGAAACAATTGGCCATAAATAACTATATCAATGAAATTGAAAACACCAAGTTGGAAATGGCTGCAATTAAATGCTTTGCTGAAAAAGTTAACAAGAAACTGGAAAGTTATAAGAATGTTGCTTATGTCGTGGATCATATCATTGATGATAACACCACCAACTACAAGTCTGTACCATCTCCGGTTCTTTTGAAAACCATAACTATCACCAAGTGATACCGGAGAGTTCGGTGAAATCAGACTCATCATCAGAGATGGAATCTAATAACCTCGAGTATTGGTGATCCATTATCCGATGTGAGACCCGATTTTGGGCTTGACCAATGAGGGTGTTTATGCTGAGAGTGATAGTTCAGACTCAGATAATGATGATACTGGTAGTGATCAATCTGTTAATGAATGTGAGATTCCAACAGAAAATCACATCATTTACTACTGAACCAGTGTCACCATCTGATCATGTTCATCCGATGGCAAATGCTAATCGTGATAAGAAGTCTGAAAAGATTGATGTTAAGAAAAAGAATGATGTTTAGAATGTGATTGAAAAGAATGAGCTGAATGAACCAGTGACAAACCTGTAAAGGTGTTTTAATCGGATGGAAGGATCCGATAAATCATTGCTGATGAGTAATTTCCGATTAAAAACGTTTAACTATTCTAAACTTGATAAAATCTGGCAAAGAAAGCACAATATGGTTTCCAAAACATAAGAAACCATTGAAATTCCACCAGAAATCTTAAAGAAACTGTTTTCAGAAGTTCCTCAAGAGCCAAAAATTCATGTCACTGAGTTCATTCGACCAGAGGATAAGCAAAAATGGTTTTCATGAACCTTCTTACTCGAAAGGACCACTTCCTGAGAGTTTAAGAAATCAACAATATAATGATCAATTTCCTGTAAGATCATTTGCTTCACCAAATGCTCATTATGTGTTTGAGGAATATAGAAAATGCTTTAAATGTGGAGAACGCGGGCATTTACTTGCTCAGTGTCCATATGTAAGGCACAAGAGACATGAGTTGAGGTTAAGAATTCCATGAAAAAGCCGATTGATCATTATGTTCCACCGCATAGACGGACTGTTCCTCAACAACAACATTTTCATAATCAAAACAATTTTCAAATGAGGAACAACCGTCCATTTCATTATGATCGGAGGAATCGGATTGCAATGGAACAATCTTGAAGAAAATCAGTGGTGAACACAACAGCTGATAGACAAAAAGGTTTCACAAAAACCAATTGTCAAGTCAAATGTTGGACCTAAGGTCTGTTCATTCAGATAAGGTTGCTAAGAAAGTTACTTTTAGTAACAATGTTCAGAAAACTAGTGAG
This sequence comes from Ambrosia x helenae, assembly GCA_030844895.1. Lineage (NCBI taxonomy): Eukaryota > Viridiplantae > Streptophyta > Magnoliopsida > Asterales > Asteraceae > Ambrosia > Ambrosia x helenae. Next base: position 3,566 of record JAUTDX010005125.1, on the reverse strand, counting down.
AAACCAAAATCTCAATTCCGTATTCTCAAAAGGTCTGAACAATCTTGGACACCTATTGGTTTCTCCAGGAGCTTATTACGTCAAAGGTGAGTGAGAAAATGAATCTGTTTTGAAAAATCAGAAAACGATTGATTCCAAAACAGAAAGTTGTTGAAAAAGTTGTTGAGGATGTTTCTTTGAAAGCCAAAGTTCAAAGGCCCAAGACTCAGGCTTGGGTCCCCCGAAAGAACTAATTGTTACTTTTTGTGTGCAGGGAGCTTCAGTTGGCCCTATTAGCAGTCTCTGGATTGTTGATAGTGGAGCTTCAGGCCACATGACGGGGGATTTGGCGTTGCTGTTCGATGTGAAGAATATTAATGGAGGATATGTTGCGTTCGGCGGGTAATAAAATTATTTTATAACACGATGGACGGAATTTAATAACGGGATTGTGACTTTCGATTCGAGCTTATTTTCTATATGTCAAACAATAGACTATAATCTTTGAGCGTCAGTCAAATATGCTATAAACAATTTTCATGTGCATTTTGATACAAACTTGCTACACCCAAACCGGGGCTTAAGATTCCACCATTAGTGGGTTATGTTGATTCACCCTCGAGTCAACAATCTTTACATTCTTGATATGTCCAAGGCGATGACATCACAGGGACAGATAACATGCCTTTCTATCCAAGGCGACGGAAAAAAGAAGCGATAATGTGGCACCGAAGGATGGGGCACATTCATCTGAGGAAAATGAATCAGTTAGTGAGAAATGGACTTGTCGATGGAGTAAACGTGAAACATTCCATCTGAACGACAAGTGTGGGAGCTGCATGAAAGGCAAAACAACACAAACAATCCCATAAAGTGAAGAAGGTTAACTCTGTTGAGATGCCGCTTGAGCGATTGCACATGGCCTTTTTGGACCGGTCAAGCGCAAAAGTCATCTTGGAGAGCTTTATTGTTTAGTCGTCACTGATGACTATTCACGATTCTCATGGGTGATGTGTTTGAAGAACAAAAGCGAACCTTTACCAAACTTACAAGTTCTGTTCACTCGGCTGGAGAATATCTACAACTTGAAGATTAAAAGAATCAGGAGTGACAACGGGACGGAGTTAAAAAATGCAAAGATGGATGAACTTTGTGAAAGCAAAGGGTACATCATGAATATTCAGTCCGATACCCCGCAACAGAACGGTTTGCTGAAAGAAAGAATAGGACTTGATTGAGGCTGCTAGACGATGTCGCTGACTCAAATCTTCCAGTAATGTTCTGGAATGAGGCGATTTATGCAGCAAACTATTACATTAAATCGGGTTTTGACAGTGAAGAAGTTTGGAAAAACATCTTATGAGCTGTTACACCGACGAAAGCCCAATTCTAGAGTATCTAGAACCATTTGGGGCGCCATGTACGATGTTGTATCCAAGTGAGAAGTTTAGTCCTAAAGCTGAAGAGGGATATTTTGTTGGATATGCAACCCCGCTCCAAACGGGTATTCAACAAGAGAACTCGTCAAGTGGAGGATTGGGCTAACGTGGAAGTTCAACGTTACACACAAAATTTGCAAGGCACGGGCCCTGATTGGGATGTTTGATTACAAAGATTTCTTTGAATCATTCAATCTAGATAGCCTGGTTGAAGAAGCTGTGATCAGATTACTTACGAGTGTGAAAACGCGGCAACTTCACCATTGATGCGTCCAATCACCGTAAACCTCCACCAGCTTCTAGTGATACCAGTGCTCCTACACAAGAAGAAGAGTTGTTTCAAGAAGCTTCAACTTCATTAGACACTTCAGAATCTGAAGATGAACAATTTGAGAAGCTGTCTTGAAAATGCAGAAGACTTAGAAGAGCAAACTGTGAACCCAACTCCGAATCCAGATGTTGCTTCATCATCTAACACGGGTCATGATCAGGATGCTGTAGAGAATTTGACTGCTCAGACGGGAGAGTGATTGTACCTGTTAATCCGGAATCTCGAATTCATCGTATTCACCGCTGGAGCAAGTAATCGGTGATCTGGTAGTGGAGTGATGACCAGGGGGCAGCTTAAAAGCGTTAATTCGCCAGAGAGTTTTGGTGCTTTAGATGTATGCCAAATTCAGAAATCTGGTGACCAAAATGATTGGTCGTTTGCATGTTATGTGTCGCAGGTAGAGCCAATGAACATACAAAGACGCTTTGCAAGAAGATGCCTGGGTTGAGGCAATGCAGGAAGAGTTATTGCAATTCCAGAAATTGGGAGTCTGGACGCTCACAGATTTGCCGCCGGGAAGAAAGAAAATAAGGCACTAAGTGGGTGGTTTAAGTGCAAAAAGGATGATCGTGGAGTCATTGTAAGGAAACAAAGCCAGATTGGTTGTGCAGGGTTTCCATCAAATCGAAGGAATTGATTACAACGAAATCTATGCACCAGTGTAAGCAAGAATCGAAGCTATTCGGATGTTCCTTGCGTTTGCTTCGTATAAGAAATTCAAAGTCTATCAACATGGACGTCAAGAGCGCATTTTTGTACGGTAAAGTCAAGGAGGAGGTTTATGTCGGGCAACCACAGGCTTTGAGGACCCAATCCACGGGACAAGGTCTACGTGCTGAACAAAGCTTTATATGGTTTGCCCAGGCTCCAAGACAGTGGTACGAGGAGCTAAGTACATACCTCATCTCAAAGGGATTCAAGCGCGGCCTCGTCGATTGCACCCTCTTTACGAAGAAGACGGGAGATGACTTGCTTCTAGTACAGATTTACGTTGATGATATTATATTTGGTTCAACTAACGAACTCTTGTGCAGGGAATTTGAAAACTGTTATGCAGGAGAAGTTCGAAATGAGCGCTATGGGAGAAATGCAGTTTTTCCTCGGCTTACAAGTGGATCAAAGACCCGACGGGATCTTCATTCACCAGACGAAATACGTAGCCGACATCTTGAGCCGATCCAGATGGAGGACTCTAAGCCGATGGATACCCCGATTCAACCCAATCACGGGATTGGAGTGGACGCTAAGGGGAGCTGGACAGATCCATTTACATACAGAGCAATCATCGGATCTCTGATGTATTTGACAGCGTTTCTCGACCAGATATTATGTATGCAACGTGTCTCTGTGCTCGCTACCAATCGAAGCCGAAAACAAAGTCATCTGACGGCGGTCAAGCGTATCCTTCGATATCTGAAGGGTTGTCCATCAAAAGGACTTTGGTACCCTAATGATGATGATTTTGATTTTATTGCTTTCAGTGATGCAGATTGGGGCGGCTGTGACAAAGACAGCAAATCAACAACAGCGGTTGCCAGTTTTTAGGGGAGCAGGTTAATTACCTGGCAATGCAAGAAACAGACTTCGTCGCACTGTCTACATGTGAAGCCGAGTACATCTCAGCCTCGAGTTGCTGTTCGCAAGTGCTCTGGATCCAACAACAGATGGTCGATTACGGTTTGCAGTTTCTTAAAACCCCTATACACTGTGACAACGAAGCCGCAATTGCATTAAACTAAAAATACTGAAAATCATTCTAAAGCTAAAAATATCCGGATTAATATCATTTTATCCGTGATGTTATGCTAAGGAATTGA
>JAUTDX010005124.1:0-38751 GCA_030844895.1 Ambrosia x helenae | reverse complement strand
CACATAAATTTTCAAGACATGCATATTAGCCCAAAATTTTTAAAACAGTAAAAGGAACATGAATTCACCTTAATGCATGTATAGTTCATCTCTCAACAGCAAGAGAGCACAAGCGAGCAAGTTGTCAATAACCTGGTAATGAGGACGTAAACGTCATCAATGCCCTAAGGTTTGTGAAGGAAAGAGAGCATATGACACAAGTCATAACTAGTATTTTAATACACTACTAGTGTATTAATATTTTCTTTCAGCGTGGTGGTATTACACTTAGGCATGTTGTGCTACATACCCATGACTTCCCCAGATTCATCACGTAAACCGTTTAGTTAATTCAACATATTCTAACGGCTTTTGATAATGTCACGACTTTCAATTTCATTTGATTATGTTTGAAAAAAAATAAAATAAATAAATAATATCAACCCAAGACAATTTGTCCTAGAATTCCAAATCGTACAACACCACCTCCACATTAATTGTTTTAGGCTTTCAATGAAACATGGATAAACAGAGGGTTCGAACTCCATGCCCATACCACCATCCCTTGGATCCAAGTGAAGTTTAATGGTCATATAGATCCACAAGGTTCCGTGTCCCGGCCTGGCTAAGCGGGATGATCATCACCTCCGCAATAATCATCATCGTGGCGCGCAACCCGGGCCAAGTACCGCTGACCAATACACACGAAACCGAGTATCGACCTCGCAGAACACAAGGTTCGGGAGAGAGGTTTACCTGAACATCAACCGGTATCCACACGCTGAATCCAAGCGGGTGACGATCCTTGGTGGTGAGCGATGAACCGAAACTACGTGCCTGAACAACACCCTATCCGTATTAGTCGAAGACGACACCTTAATCAAATCGGCAAAAGAGGAAAACAAACAAAGTATAAGGTCGAACCTGAGATGACTCGGCTGGTTATCGACCTCCTTGTCGTAGGCACAAGGAAAAGAAAAAAAAAAATTCTTGTTTCTCTCTATTGCCTATCATGAAAGAAAACAACATAATGCCTCTGTGCTGCTGTTGTCGAAAGACAAGGAACAAAGAAAATAGTAACATGGAAGTTGATAATAAAAACTACCTCTTATTGATGATGATGTTGATTGGACGATGATGATGATAATGTGCAGACAAGAAGAGACGTAAATAGACAAAGAGGAGGGGGGCATTAGGGTTTTCATCTTGTAATATTTTACGATTAGGCCTCCCATTTTGATTTCCATGTTACTTGGTTCTAAAGCTACTCGATTGAGTTTAGCAAAAGTGCAAGGAGCCCCCTTTAATAAAGTCAAGATGGGGAAAAAACAAGTGTACAAATTTTACAAGGCGAGACACAAGTGCGGGAAACTACGGGTGTTACAAGTCTCCCCCCGTTGCATTAGGATTCGTCCCCGAATCCTGCTGCAAGGGAAACAAGTGTGGATAGAGCCTCATCATTTCTGACTCAGATTCCCAAGTAGCTTCCGACCCCTTCTATGCCTCTATTGTACCTTCACCTGTTTTACCACTTTGTTTCGCAAATACTTTTCCTTACGATCGAGAATGGCAATAGGCTCCTCGATGTAGTTCAACTTCTCGTATAGTTCAATATCATCTAGCGGTATATGAGCTTCCTCATCCGCCAGAGACTTTCTTAAATGCGACACGTGAAAGGTTGGGTGGATTCCCTTGAGTTCCCTTGGTAATTCCAACAGATAAGCCACTTCCCCTACTCGTGCAAGAATGCGGAAAGGTCCAATGAACCTCGGACTGAGCTTCCCACGCTTGCGAAAGCGTATGATTCCCTTCTAAGGGGAGACCGTCAACAAGACACGGTCACCCACATTAACTCTATAGGTCTCCTCCCCTTATTAGCATACGACTTTTGTCTATCCTGAGATGCCTTCACGAAAGCTTTGATCTTATCAAGCTTTTTTTTTTTCTGTGGTTGTCTCAACCACTTCCAAACTTCCCGATTTGCTTTGCTCAGTGGAAACCCAACAAACGGGAATTTTACACCTGTGCCCATACAACATGAGCTAAGACTACAGATCAAGCAGGCATAACCCACTTTTGTCATAGCTCAGTTCATAAAATATGTATAATATAAACCATGAGACAACCCTGACACACAACTAATACCATAGATCAGAGTAGGCATACCCCACTTCTGTCATAAATCAGTTCGACATATCAGGTAGCCATCAAACCTAGTCTATTATATATATAACAAGCATAACATAAACTATGCAACAACCATGACACAAAACCAATACCAAAGATCAGAGTAGGCATATCCCACTTCTATCATAGCTTAGTTTATAAGGTCCGGTAGTCGCTAAACACCACAGTTTCTCATATGGTGGCAACCCAACACGATACGGTGGCATCCCAATGGCGGCGTAATGGTTATTGTTATAAGAAAACTTCGCCAAGGGTAAGTGATAACCCCATCTACCGCCTAAATCAATAATGCATGCTCGAAGCATACCTTCAAGAGTTTGGATGGTTCTTTTTGACTGACCATCGGTCTGCGGTTGATACACGGAGCTGATGTGTAACCCAGTACCCATTCACGTAGAACGAGTGTCCCTATTAGAAATAATAAACACTAGCACCCGTGCCTTGATACGATCTCCCGAAGGAACAATTCTGCCAACCTTTCGAAGTTAAAGGTCTCTTGTATCAGCAAGAAGTGAGTACTATTTCTCAACCAATCCACCACCGCCCAAATGATGTCAAACATCTCGGGCTTACAGGGTAGCTTAGTGATGAAATACATAGTAAGATACTCCCACTTCCATTCCGATACCTCAAAAGGTTGAATTTTTTTTTTCCAAATGATTTCTGATGTTCTGTTTTAACCTGTAAATAGGTCAAACACCTACTCCCATAAGTTGCTACCTCATACTTCATTGCTAGCCACCAATAGTTCTTCTCAAGATCTTGATACATCATGTTGCCCCCCGGATGATTAGAATAGCGGTTTCATGCGCCCCATCCATGATCTTATTCCTAAACCCTCCATATCGAGGTACCCATCTCCATTACTTTCCAAAAGTCCTTGCTGCCCCCACATATGCTCTGTCCTAATTTGCTCCACATGTAAGGCTTCAATCTGGACACTAGAGATCTCTTCACTATATCCGGTTTCAAAATAAGCTGACAAGACTTCACCCGAATCATGCGTCTGCCACCACGTTAGCCTTTCCTGGGTGATACATAATCTCCACATCATAGTCTTTGATCAACTCTAACCACCTGCGTTGCCTCATGTTAAGATCTTTCGGCTCGAAGAAGTACTTCAAACTCTTATGGTCAGTGTAGATTGTCCAAGGAACCCTATATAAGTAATGTCTCCAAGTTTAAGCGCGAAAACGACGGCCGCCAACTCCAAATCATGAGTCGGGTAATTAACCTCGTGAGGTTTTAGCTGGCATGAGGCATGTTCTATCACCTTACCACGCTGCATGAGCACACACTCGAGACCCCTAAGTGACACGTCTAAATATACAACCAAGTCCTCAGTCCCATCTGGCAAGGCTAGGACCGGGGCATGTGTCAACCTTTTCTTCAGTTCAAGGAACGCGTTCTCCTGGTCCGAGTCCCAAACAAATTTCGCTTCCTTCTTAGTCAGTTTAGTCAATGTGGAAGCTATCTAAGAGAAATCATCGATGAACCTCTGGTAATAACCTACCAAACCCAAGAAGCTACGTATCTCAGATGGTGATTTTGGTGTCGCCCAGTTCATCACTGCCTCCACCTTCACGGGGTCTACCATAATACCATCGGAATTAATGACATGACCCAAAAATTGAATCTCATGCAACCAGAAAGCACACTTTGAGAATTTAGCGTAAAGTTTCGCATTCCTCAAAGTTTGAAGGACCTCTTCAAGATGCTGAGCATGGTCTTCTTCACGTTTGGAATATATGAGAATGTCATCAATAAAAACAATAACCGAACGGTCGAGCATCTGCCTACACACCCGGTTCATCAAATCCATGAATGTCGCGGGCGCGTTAGTTAAGCCAAAGGACATCACCAAAAACTCGTAATGCCCTTAACGAGTACGAAAAGCAGTCTTCGGTACATCTTGCTCTCGTATTTTCAACTGATGGTAGCCAGATCTAAGATCAATCTTCGAGAACCAACTAGCTCCTTGGAGCTGATCGAACAAGTAATCAATCCTTGGTAAAGGATACCTATTCTTCACAGTCAATTTGTAAGTCGCACGAGTTTCTGCCCGCACATAATGTGGGCATCCACGGTAGCTAGCCAATCCATCCCAATAATAACATCAAAGCAACCCAATGACATCAAATACAAGAGGGGAGGAAGACTATGGCCCGATAACTAGATCCGACGAATATCTATAGCCTTGATCTCAAGGAGCGAATTTCCTACCGCAACCTCGTCCTCATTTAGATGCCTAGTATCCTTGGGAACATATCTAACCCAATACACAAGGTGATAGACGCAACCCATACTAAACATTCACGACAAAGCCGTCACATGATCAGTCACCAGACATATTCAGGATGTGTAAAGTAAGGGTAAACTTCTAATAACGTTGATCAGGTGTTATTAGCTGTTTACTTTACTTTACTTTAGTCACCCTAAACACATCATGCTATGGTCACGTTAAGAGTTATGTCTACACACCAGTATTTGATATATACAAATACACAAAATAATTATTTATTCAACTTTAAAGGTTACCTCCTGGCGTGCAGCTACCCAGCAGTTGACATTTCTTAGTAACAGTTTGGTCCCATACCAGATTCGAGTTCGAGCACAAACTGCCCGAATCCCTCGAACCATTGCTCTGATACCAACTTGTAAGACCCTCAAAACCGACGAGTCAAACAGTTGGCATTCAAAGGCTAAAACCATAATTTAATACTCAAGAAGTCTTATTTATTATCAGATAACACGCAGCGAATAGTAAATAGTTAAGTCATCCAAACATGAAATTTCCCATGACGGGTTAAAGCATATTTGTAGAACAAAACAATAAGTTTAGATAAATAGTTTTCAAATAAATAGAGTAGACTCTTTATTTCGAAATGTCAACCGCCTCTGAGTAGTCCTGCAGCAAGCCAAGGCATCCCTTTTTATTCTTCAAGTACCTGAAATCAAGCTAATATGCACGCAAAGTCAGACGAGCTGAGTGAATTCAAGTTTTATGAAGTTCTTAAATAATAAGTAAATTGTCAAAATAATAGTTAACAAAATACTTTAACCTTAGAGTTACAATAAGCGCAATCCGCCTATATGCCCCCTAAGCAAATGTAAAGTCTAGAATAAGCGCAATCCGCCTACTTAACATAAGACTTTATTTTAAATCTACAATAAGCGCATTCCGCCTATTTGTCACGAAACTACAAGAAGTCTACATAAGCGCATATCGCTTACTAAGACTCAAACCATAAATATAAATTAGAGCAGACATACAATGTAACTATCATAGCTCAATTTATAATACAAAGTAACCGTCATACATAGTTTATATATGCATAAATATATAGTAAAGAATTAAACCTGATCAAGTATAAATCAAGGCAAATCCCGATCTAACAAGCAAGGTTCCACATAAATTTTCAAGACATGCATATTAGCCCAAAATGTTTTAAAACAGTAAAAGGGCACATGAATTCACCTTAATGCATGTATAGTTCATCTCTCAACAGCAAGAGAGCACAAGCGAGCAAGTTGTCAATAACCTGGTAATGAGGACGTAAACGTCATCAATGCCTAAGGTTTGTGAAGGAAAGAGAGCATATGACACAAGTCATAACTAGTATTTTACTACACTACTAGTGTATTAATATTTTCTTTCAGCGTGGTGGTATTACACTTAGGCATGTTGTGCTACATACCCATGACTTCCCCAGATTCATCACGTAACCGTTTAGTTAATTCAACATATTCTAACGGCTTTTGATAATGTCACGACTTTCAATTTCATTTGATTATGTTTGAAAAAAAATAAAATAAATAAATAATATCAACCCAAGACAATTTGTCCTAGAATTCCAAATCGTACAACACCACCTCCACATTAATTGTTTTAGGCTTTCAAATGAAACATGGATAAACAGAGGGTTCGAACTCCATGCCCATACCACCATCCCTTGGATCCAAGTGAAGTTTAATGGTCATATAGATCCACAAGGTTCCGTGTCCCGGCCTCGGCTAAGCGGATGATCATCACCTCCGCAATAATCATCATCGTGGCGCGCAACCCGGGCCAAGTACCGCTGACCAATACACACGAAACCGAGTATCGACCTCGCAGAACACAAGGGTTCGGGAGAGAGGTTTACCTGAACATCAACCGGTATCCACACGCTGAATCCAAGCGGGTGACGATCCTTGGTGGTGAGCGATGAACCGAAACTACGTGCCTGAACAACACCCTATCCGTATTAGTCGAAGACGACACCTTAATCAAATCGGCAAAAGAGGAAAACAAACAAAGTATAAGGGTCGAACCTGAGATGACTCGGCTGGTTATCGACCTCCTTGTCGTAGGCACAAGGAAAAGAAAAAAAAATATTCTTGTTTCTCTCTATTGCCTATCATGAAAGAAAACAACATAATGCCTCTGTGCTGCTGTTGTCGAAAGACAAGGAACAAAGAAAATAGTAACATGGAAGTTGATAATAAAAACTACCTCTTATTGATGATGATGTTGATTGGACGATGATGATGATAATGTGCAGACAAGAAGAGACGTAAATAGACAAAGAGGAGGGGGGCATTAGGGTTTTTCATCTTGTAATATTTTACGATTAGGCCTCCCATTTTGATTTCCATGTTACTTGGTTCTAAAGCTACTCGATTGAGTTTAGCAAAAGTGCAAGGAGCCCCCTTTAATAAAGTCAAGATGGGGAAAAAAACAAGTGTACAAATTTTACAAGGCGAGACACAAGTGCGGGAAACTACGGGTGTTACAATTACTCTGGTGTGCAAGGATTGTGCTCTTTAAATATTGTATGAATTTTAGTTTATTGTTTGATTAGCATTGAGTGATTGGTTCAGACCAAATGGGTTCAAGACCTTTTGTTGTTATATTAATGTCTAGTTTGCTCAATATGGTTATCTGTTAATAGATCTTAATCAATTGTAGAACCTTATCCTACTAGCATTGTGTTTTGATTAGTTGTTAAAAAAATTCCTACACACTTTCTTTGACTTTCGCAAGAATTCTGTACAATCATTAGTTATACCAAAGAACATTGTACACAATTCTTGCAAAAGTCAAACAACTTGTGTAGTTTTGAAAATGTGTACAATCATTTGTGTATGGTTTTGAAATAAATGGGTTTTGGAATGGTTTTGAATTAAAAACTAGTGAATTCAAAAGTAAAATGTATGTGGTTATGTATTTTTTTAACCCAGGTGGATAACTTATGTTAACAAAGAGTGAAAAACATAAGTTAAAACGCAGATAACATATATTAACATGTAGGAAAAATATTAAATTATCCTTGTTATTTATATTTAAAACTCGAATTAGTTTTTAAACAATAAATTACTAGCGTTTTGTTTTTTGACAACATGGGGAAGAACATGACTTGGCTTCGGTGGGTCTGTTATTTTATTGTTTTTCATGAATATGGCAGTGCACTGTCAAAACTCAAATGTTTATACAAATGTTAAAACCTAATTTTTTTATATATGTTATAAAGGGTGGATAACATATGTTAACATACGGTAGATAATATATGTTAACACGCAGATAGCATACGTTAACATGTGGGCTTTACATGTAAATTGATGAATTTGTTTTCTTTTTGCATGGGGAAATATTTTTTTTCTTTAAAAATGAAGATGATTCTCAAGAATTAAGCATAGATATATTTTTTATGATTTTCTTTTGATGAATCTGTAAATGTTTTTTTTTTTTATTTTATAAATTTACACATTCTATTTGTTCTAACGATTTTAACATATATAATAAGACATCCGACATGAGGTCAGGGTTGTATCATGGGTTTAACTTATGTAATAATACAACCTTAACATATGTAACAACATGTATGATAGTTTTCACCAACATGTGTAGGTTTGTATCAAGATTTTAACGTATGTAATAATACTTCTCTAACATACGTAACAATAAATCTAATAGGTTTAATAAATGAAATTAATAATTCTGGAAATCATGAAAAAAACACCTTTTTTAACGTATGTAATAATACCTCTCTTTACGTATGCAACAATATTGGTATAATCATGAAAAAATCTTGTTTAATAAAATGAAATTAATAAATTTGAAAAATTAAATAGTATGAGTGAGAAAGTTGTAAAGAGAAAGAAAAATAGAAGAAAAATGTTGGTGAGAGAAAAAGTAGAGAGAGAATGTTGTTGAAACGACAGGTAGAGAGATAATGTAAGTGAAATGAAAGGTGAGGAGAGAATGCGTGTTAATTTATTATACTACCCTTTTGTGTACTTTAATTATATTAAAAAATGAAAAAGTGTTTATGACTTTCAACAATTGATCACCACCATTCAATCTAATAATCAACGGATGAGAATGAGTTTCCAGAGTTTTTTCAAACTGTTGAAGTTCTTCACGAATCCTTCCCCTGTATATATCAAAATATAATTGTATGTGATATCTTAAAGTTATCTATTATTTAAAAATTTATATTTGGGTTAAATATGAATTTGAGAAAAAGAAAGTTTTTGTTTAACTATTATTTTTAAAATATTAGTATAAAAGTACACAAAAGAAAGCTGATGTTAGTTTCTCTGTGTCTTCATTCTCATAACCCTATCTTCTTGTTGCTACTTTACTTTTTTTGTCACATTAGTATAGGTTGGTGGCCAAGCTTTTTTGCATGTGTCTTGTACATTCACCAAGTATCAACTACTTGTGCCTTTTGTCACTCAATTTGTTCTAATATATTAATACATTGTTAATTAATAGAAGGTTACTCCAACTTAAAATTAGTTAGTTAACTAGTATATTACCAGCCGCGTGTTAAGATAACGTGCGGCGAGTCGAACCGTGCAGTGACACACGTTGTGTGAAACACAATGAGTAAGACACACATACACTACACATAATTCGTAAAAGACAATTAATAAAAAAAGTAAAACACAATGCTTTTTATAATTCGGTAGGAAAAAAACTCTACGTGGAAACGTGGACTAATTAAAAGCATACATAAAATAAGTACGAAAACGAATTATAATTGAAATTAGTTGTTTTCAGAAGAAAACAAAAGTTTAAGTCAAAACGTAGACCAACTCATATTTATACTGATATATATATATATACATATATATATATATATATATATAATACGCACATAAAAGAGTTTTTTTCCCAAGTAAAGGTACGAAAAGCGGTAAACTCAAAATCTTACAAAACTAAGTTGTATTTATACTGACACACATATAAGAATTCACACGTAAACAGATAGTTTTTTTCAAGTAAAGGGGCTAAAACGAAAAATGAAAACGTTGGGGGTTTAGAATTTTTTGTGTGAAACCCCACCGGCATTTCCAGATAGGAAAAATACAAAGCGTTAGACAGTTCGCTGCACACAATTTGTAAAACACAATGCGTAAAAGACAATTATTATAAAGTGTAGAACACATTGCTTTTAACTTAGTTTGGAACAAAATCTATGCCGAAATGTGGACCAACTGAAGCGCACATAAAATAAGTACAAAAATGTATTATATTTGACATTGCTCGTTTTTTAACAAAAAAGGTTTAAGATGAAAAAAAAGAGCAAGTCGTATTTAACTGATAAATATATAAAATTCGGATGTAAAAAATAGTTTTTTTCAAGTATAGTTACGGAAAGGTGTAAGCCCAAAATTTTCCAAAAATAAATAAATAAATAAATAAAATAAGTCGAAATATAGACCAACTCATTTTATACCGACACATATATAAACATTCGCATGTAAAACATAGTTTTTTTCTAAGTAAAGATACGAAATGGGAGAAACTCAAAATTTTACAAAAGGAAAAAAAAGTTTAAATCGAAACGTAGACAAACCTCGTATTTATATCGGCACATATGTAAATATTTACACGTAAAAAACTAGTTTTTTTCAAGTATAGGGGCTAAAGATGACAAATCGCAAAGTTGGGGGGTTGGAAGACGAAATTTTTTTTTCCATGTAAAGGGGATACAAATGACAAATAACAATGTTGAGGCTTTGAAGTTGTCGGTGGGAACCGACACTTCTATTTAGTAGAGTCGGACATATAGGGGGAGTAGGGGTAACATGCGATACTCCTCAACTTTTATTGTGTAGTGCAAAATTTATTTATCTTTTTAAATTTTTACATGTTCCGTTACCATTGGATGTTTTTATGCCACCCCTCAATTTTTTTATGCTACCTCTCAAACTATTTTAAAAGCCAACACCATATAAAATAGTCTATCAACCATCCATTATAAGTTAAAAGCAAAATTTCTGAAAGAAAAAAAAAATAAACAACCCACTCCTTAAGCCCATCTCTAACCCTTAGTGTTGAACAAAAAAAAACACATCTGCCTAAGGTTGTTCAAAAAGCTTGCGGATCGGAGCTCGCTCATATCTAACTTGCAGAAAGCTCGCTCAATATCGCTCGGTGTGAAACAGATCCGAGCTGGCTTGACTCGGTTCATACCGAACCAAAATGGCTTGATTTGGTTCGCTCATTAGCTCAGCTCAGTTTAGCTCGGATAATTATGCTTAGAATATATTTTATTTTATATACATATAATATATTATAAAAAAATGTTTATTATTTTCATGTATTGAAGAATGTGAACATATGTTGTATTTGCTGAAATTTGAAACTTACTTTTGTACTTGGTTTAATTTAATTTTGATCTCTAATGTATTAAGTCGAACTTAGTTTTAAGTCGTTCTTTTGAACTACTTAATGATATTTTATATTATTGAAATTTGAAATCCATGTATTAGGTTTTCTTTGTAAATCCGAGCCTCATCAAGCAGAGATAAGCCATCTCGGTTAAAAACCAAGTCGAGTTCGAGCTTAGATTTTCAGCTCGGATTCAAATCCGAGCCAAGCCGAGACGGCTTGGTTTAGAATCAATTTCAAGCTTTCAAATTTTGAAGAAGAGAAATCTATTAGGTATTTGTTTAAATTTATTTATTATGATGCTTTTTTTTTTGTTTTATTACATTATATGAATGTACTTTAAAACATTTTTTGAGTGTTACCCCTAAATTATTGTTCTAGATCTGTCACTTCTATTCAGGATAGAGTAAATTATATGGTAGTGAGAACAAATATAAATAGGGGTTAACGTGTAAAATGTAATAATAATTACTTAAATTTTTACATTGTAACAAAATGAACTAGAGTAAATCTTACCATGCAATATTAAAACTCGATCTAGTCAAATAATAATTACTATAGTTATTTGTATGTTTAGCATATATTAAAGTTGTTTGTATTAGATCCTAATGCTAATTGTATACGTGCATGAAAGGTATAATATGAAGTGTCTTCAAAGTGTGAAGGGTATATAACTAGCAAAATGCGACACCTATATGTGAATGAAGGGTATGTGCATCAAAATTGTTTCACATTACAGTTACACAACTTTATTGAAGAATTACATATAATTATTTGCAACATATATAAATAATTAAGCAAAAAGTTATGTAATGCACATATATCATGCAACACATGAAAATGGTTGAGCAATTTTTTCTATATAAAATTGGAATCACTCAACGTACATGCATCATCTCACAGCCCTGTACAGACAATGACTGAGCATTGAGAGTCAATTTTGAAATATACAAAAAAAATTTACTTTAGGTTAAAGAAAATAAAACGCTTGAGCTTTATAATATATATTTTTTTTTAATAATCAAAGTATACAATACAACATGTGTAAATAATGCATTATCTTGCAACCCTATTCACAGAATCCTGCATACTATATAGTAATTTGGGTTTTTACAAGAAATGGAATTAACGAGGCATTGGATGATTCTATAAACTTAAATAACCAAACACTTTTTTTATTCCATCTAAAAGCTTCATTTCATTTCGCATCCCATTTCTTTATACCAAATACTATCCTTTTTTTGTGAGAACTCCTTTTCTACGAACGTGTAAAAAAAGTTAAAAGTTAAAAGTTATAGAATAAGTAAGGAAACAGTTTTAAAATAATTTCTTACTTTTACATTATGTTTTATTTTATATATCTTTTATGGCTTACAATAAATACCAATCAAACTATCATGCCTTCATAAAAAGTTTTATTAGGTTATTCGGCATACTCTTACCTCCTTCATTCCACGTTAGCATCTTTAACATCTATATAATTCATAACGCTCTTCAGGCCTCTAACCCCCCCCCCCCCCCCCCTTAACGCCCCTATAAATAAACATTTAATAGATTGTGTGTGTGTAGAGGACCCACAGAAAAAATTTTCATGCTCTTTAACGTGTTAACAAATGACTCTTTTAAAGCTATTAACGTCTAGGGTGTGGTATTTTTCTCCCTTAACTCCAAATTGCATCTTTAATGCATGCGACCTTTGAATATAACACAAGCAGTGGTGAAACTTGAAAAAAATAGTGGTGGGGGCCGAAAATCACGAGACCTAAATTTTTTCCTATCGGTGGGGATCAGAAGATCAAATCGGTGGGGACCTGACTCAATTCATATAAAAACTACTTACGAAAATCGAAAACTTTCATTGCTGAGCTAGAAAACGATGGGGGCGGGGCATCCTCTAGCCCCCATTATCCTTCGCCCATGACCACAAGGGCCTTAGTTAAATACAACTCCCTCCTATTTGTTAAAGGTGTTAAACTTGCCATTTGTTAGCATGTTAACTAACGTGAAAGAAATTTGGTTGGCCCCATTATCCTTCGCCCATGACCACAAGGGCCTTAGTTAAATACAACTCCATCCTAGTGTCTAAGGGGCGTTAATGGAGGTTGGACAATTTCTTTAGGAGAGTGAAAGAAACTATGGGTGATGTGAGTGTTAAAGATGTCTACATGCAATTAAGGAGAGTGAGGATATACCCGATGGCCTTGTGTGTAAAATAATTCGAAGATTGTTAATTGATTAATGCAAGCATGATAAATACTTTAAGTTGAATTTCACATTATCCTATGTATTAACAATGAAACTTTGATGAATGGTAACGGGTAAAATTGTAATTTTCGAGTTCGGACAAGCGAGTTATAGGGAATAAACATTCAGTTTCTCCCTCTATCCAATTTCTCTATTAAAGTATTTTTAGTCGTCGCGCATTGCGGCAGTGTCAAAACTTAAAGTAACTTGAATTTATATCACCAAGTATTTGACCGAATCGTCTTCGAACAACATTTACATCAAAACGTAGACCATTTGAAAACGCACATGAAAATAAGTACGAAAACGTATTATATTTGACATGACTCATTACCTAGAAAACTTACTTCTTACCGTAAACAAACTTGGATTTATAACGAAACATACTTAAAAATAAGCATGCAAGAAAATAGTGTTTTTGTACATTAAGAATGGTACCTCGTGTTGAGACGAAGTTGAAACATAGACTAACTCGAATTTATACCGCCTAGTGAAAACGTATTGTATTTGACCCGATCCGACTCGCCCCGAACAAAAGGTAGACCAATAAAAAAAATGCACATAAAAATAAGCACGAAATATATTATATTTGATCCACGTACATAAAATAATCACGTAAAACTCGAGTTGGGTTAAAATGACGTCCTAAAATTAGAAAGCTAATGGGTGTAAGTGACATTGCTAAAAGTCGAAGTGTTGAATACATAAAAATAAAAAAGAAAAATAAAATAAACCATGAATGTCATTGTTGTAAATTTGATAAACAAAAACAATAAAAAATTAGAGTTTTTTCTTAGTTACTATTCCTAAGACACCCTCTTTTGTTATATTAATAATAACTAGTATTTTAACTCAACGCGCGTTGCGCAGTGTCGAAATATAAGTTAACTAGAATTTATACCTAAATATTTGACTGGGCTTGTATTTGAAGAAAATTTACGTCAAAACTTAGACAAAATACACAAATGAAAATAAGCACGAAAACGTATTATATTTGACATGACCCGTTACCGAGAAAAATTTAAGTGAAAACATAAACCAATTAACTTGGACTTATAACGAAACACACTTAAAAGTAAAACGAAAGAAATAGTGTTGTTTACTTTAAAGAATGGTTCCACGCACTGAGGCGGTGTCGAACATAAAGTAAATCGAATTTATACCGCCTAGTGAAAACGTATGATATTTGACCCGACTCATTTCCGAACAAAATTTATGTCAAAACATAAACTAACAAAAATTGTACATGAAAATATGACTATATTTGGATCACATACATAAAATAAGCACATAAAACTCGAGGAGGTCGAAATGACATTTTACAAAGTTTTAAGAAAACTAAGGGGGGTATAAAGGCCAATGCTAAAAGTTGAAGGATTGAATAAAAAAATTTATGGATGAAAGCATTCGATGGCATTGTTGTAAACATATCAAAGAAAAACAATAAAATAAAAGTGGTGTGTCTTAGGCACAATTCCTACACCCTCTTTTGTTATATATATATATATATATATATATATATATATATAATAATGGTTTACCTTCGCCACAAAATCAGTTTTGCATAAAGATACGTACACATATTTTGCATCCTTTTTTAAATAATACGAATAAAACGCTAAACCACACATTACACCATGATGAATCGTCCTGTTTTCTTCAAATTTTATGAGGCTTCGCTGATTGTAGGTGGTGAAAAAAAAACCCGAAATCAAAGATTACCATTTGGGTAGAGTTGTGACACCCGACAATTTCAGGTTACTTACAAACTAACACAAACGCTTTATCATGATCAATCATCCATGCATTACACTTAATTAGAATCAATTAAGTACATCAAACATTAATTAAGCACATCAAACACGCGAGTCTTATCCCTGAACATTGGTGAAATATTTCAAACATATATTGTAATATAAAGTATGTGATATTATGTGTAGATATGAAACTATGTGTGCAGTTGTGTGAAACTTGTATTAATTAATTTTGATAAAACTAACTAACCACACTAATCATTATCTATATTATCTTATTAAGGAGGAGTGATGACCACCATAGTCATTTTCATTTCCGTACAACCTAACAAGCAATATGTACAACATATTTAAGCAATAAATTTAAGGGTATTATGGGAATGTTAGTGACAATTATGACAATTAGAAGGGTAGTGTTGACATTTCACCATCCTCCTCCTTTGCAATATCAAAAGAATTTTACAATATTACCCTTCTTCAATCTTCAATCCCTGCCTTCTTAGAAAGCAACACATTGATCCTTTGCCTTCTTCAGCTGTTACTAGAATTACGATTGTCATTTATGTTTACTTATTGCCTGTCTTTTCACCTACGCATCATAAAGATAAAAAAAAGAGATAGAGAAGCAGGGATAGGAAAGAGAGGAGGAGAACGATGAGAGAGAGAAACAACGACGAAGGGGTTATTTCATCATACACTTTTGAACCCAGATGCGTTTCTGTTTTCCAGTTCTTGTGTATTTTTTTTTTAATCTTATGGCTACAGTCACAGTGAACTTAATTTGTTTTAGTTTGAATCTCAATTTTATGATACGTCACTTCAATTGACATCTCATTTATCTTTTTGACGATTTGGGGGTTAGTTACTTTGTTGGTTTGATCTAATTGAATATTTTTTTTTTGTTGTTTATTTTTGATTGGTGTAGTTGTTTGGATGTGTTATTGTCTATGATATTGGAACCTATGTTATTGATATGATGAAGAAGCTTTCCCAGTAATTGCTTATGAATCCTCCGGTCAACGATGGTGAAGGTACGTTTCCATGTACAGATGATTACTGAACCCCTTTCTTGTGCTCTGTTTTGCAAACCATACAAATCAGTTAAAACATTTAATTAATTTGATATACAGATGTCTTTGGGTGAACGAACTCCTATTATAATTGATAGGTGAATAAACAACTAAGAGATAGACCTTCCACTATTTTAGTTATTTGTTCTGAATCCCTATAGATAAATATTCTTTAACAATTGTAGGAATTTTCTAAAAGGATGGTGTTGAGATACATTCATGTAGACTGGTAGACAATGTCAACTTCTACATGCTTCTTTCTTTAAGGGGACTCGTGGCGTCTACCGATTTGCCATTCGGGTACCGCTACCTGATCGAGTACACCCCCTAAGGTGAAATCGGTTGTGAAAATGGGAGGTGGTTGTCGATCTGGGCTACCTTTTGTTTTGGCCTGTTTTTATTTGCTTTTCTGATTGTCCTGTTTTTTTTCTTAAAACCACATGGTTCGTAATTATTTATAATCTGTGTTTTTCTGAAGAAGCTCTATGAATGTCAAGCACGTGGTTGCAACATAAAGCTTCCGTGCCTTCTCATTTTGAAAGATGTTACAAGATAGACAATATTGTAAAGCCTAAGTATGTGTTTATTATGTTTAATACATTAGTATGTATTTTATTGTATCATTGGCAGATGATTGAGTCAAGATTCATTGAGGTTCTAAATCATGCCAAAACACTTTTAAAGAATAATGGCTATATAAATCAGCCCATTTGACTTATTCTCATGCAGGTATAATTGGCTAAAAGTGTTCGGATTCTTTCTTTCACTGTGATCTATCAAACAACTTTTTGAGAAGAAATGTCGTTGTCAATAACTCATTTACATTGTTCGTGAACCGTAGGTTTGGTGTCTGTTAGCTAATTTCTTTATCATAGTAATGTAAATTATTACATCAGTTTATTAGATTAGCTTAGCTTTAATAGGTTTATGAACCTTAAATCTTAATCAACAATAATGATTACAAACATTAATATTCTTGTCATAGCATAGGTATTATTATTTTAAACTTCTTATCCAAAACTTACACTTGCAGATATAAGTTATTTAAATCCACTTCTATCAAATCTGTACCAATGAAGTTCAGCCACAAGAACAACACGCCTGCTACTAAACGTCCTGGTAATTAAACTTCGACACATCAGCAACAACTTGATTCCTGTCAAGTTTGTACACCGGCACTTTATTTATTTAACATTATTAATTTGCCAAAAATTGAGTGCGATGTACAGTATTAGAGAACAAACTATCCCCAAAGATGGACGTTGCAGAATCTGGAGGAAAATATGTTCTGCTGATATAACTGCCCGGGATTAGTATAGATGATATAAGAGTTGAAGTTGATAATACAATGTAAGATTATTTCCATCAAGTTTGTGTGACGGGTCAAAACGGGTTAGTGTTGGAACTTGGAACAAGTAGTTTTTTTTAATAAGGGTTGGAACAGCTTTACCTGCAAATTCATTTACTATTATGTTAAGAAAATATTTGCAGACATTCATGACTGTCAAGTACATTATAGGATTGAAGTGATAATAGAGTAATAGAAATCTGTCCTTTAGTCTGTCTTTTTCAGTATGTGAGAGATGGATGGGTTAAAGAATCACACTACGCGCTATCGGTCTTACAAGGCTCAAAGGAACGACATCAAGAATCAAAGAAAGCACCGACACACTTCCACCAAAGAGGTAATACTTTTTCGGTTTGTTTAGTATTTATTTGGACGCAAACTAACACTGGATAGTTTCTTTTATTTGTCAAATCCTTGCTTTTCTGTACCAATCAATCAATTTATTGGGGGTATTTAGGATTGAAGATGAAAGATTATTCCTGAATTATAGCAAATTAGATCGTTAATTACTGTTTGTGGTTGGTTAAATAATTTTTTTACTCTATTTTTTTGAGAATTCTTTTAGGCTCATGTTTAGCGGCTTGACAAATATTTCGGGAGCGTTAATGCTTCTTGACAAAGGAACTCCAGGCGGGCAATGGGGATGTCTTTTAAATGATAAGATAAAAATTGGCTTCTTTTGTATGTTTTTAAGCCTTTTTTTTGTTATGTTTTCAGTCTTTTTTTTGTTATAGTGTGTGGATTCATGTGTCATACCGGTAACGTAGTTAACCAACCGGATACCTAATGAATTTCCGTTACGCTCCTGCCACAAGGCGCATTCAATCCCATGAATGCTCCATCGTCGCTTCCATTTACACCCTCATCTATTAAATTGGACTAAATGCTAAGGAAGGTTGAATGGTATTTGGGATTGAATAGAACTGATTAGGCACTAGACCCCCATTGTTAAGAACTATACAATTTAAATCATGCCCACACATTCATGGTTCCACTTGAAGTATACAATTTAAATCATGCCCCATTGTTATGACAGTATGCCAATGATATAAGTGGAGTGTAGATGAGTGGTCATTTATAAGCGAATTATGTATTAAAATTCAATTACATAGATTCGTTTGTTGATCACTTTCATTACGTTTTTTCATGAAATATGAAATACTGTGTTTTTATGTTTTTATGCAGTTTTGTTGGAGAGAGCATGCATGATGATGCTAGAAACTCCGTACCCACTTCCCGATGGCTTATTCGTCATAGGAATTGACACTGCTGTTTAATTCGATATATTTTGTTTCCGGAGACCTCTTCTCTAGCAAGACAAGGTAACCCTCAAATTCTAAATGGGCTTTATTGTCGTTTTTTCATCATTTGCTAGAGCATCTTAATTCCTCAAGACCGAAACTAAGGACAGAAAATTAACTTTCTTGTTTCTGGAACTACCGTAAAACTGAATCTTCCAAAAAATTACTAAATTGCTACTCACTTGACGAATAGTTAAAGCCTAAAGACACCATGATCTTATACTGGTTTTTTTCTTGATTTAGCCACAAGAATACATGGTTGGAAACAAGGCATTGAATTTCATAAATTTCAATCTTTACAACCCACAAATCTCAAAGGCCGCAACAAAGTTTGAGAAATTGGCTTTTAAAAGCTCCTGGATTTTTGGATGTTCATGCATTTTTAGTTTCAGCGTTACTTGAGGTGTACGTGTATGGTGGTAAACTTTCTTAGTTATCTTGGGCAGTTGAAGTTAAAGAAAGAAATAAATGAATGTTTTGTTTTTGATCTATGAAAAGTGAAGGGATGACTATTTACACCACATGATGGAGCTTCAACTGGTGATGTCTTTACATTAATACTGGTTTATAGATTTTGGAATGACAGAGAATAAGATGAGTACCTAGATGAATTGTTACCCATAAACTTTTTGTCACCATAAAGAATCACCCACAAACGCCACAGGCACACCACAAACCCTAACAACTACGGGGTGACAAAATAAATGCACCCGCAGCAACGCGCGAGCATTCCCGCTAGTATATAAAAAAACAAAATAGAAGAGACAAGCCCAGACCAGCGAACCCAAGAGAAAAGAAAAAAAGAGAGAGAAGAAGGGGAGGCCAAGATCAAGAGGCCCAGTGCTTAGCGCTTTGCGATACGCGAAAGGGCTATGTCATGGCCCTATTTGATTTTCAGCCAACCGTTGCGATTTTTGACCACATATACGTACTTTTATACCCTAATAGGACCAAAGCACTCCCACTTCGAATTCAGCAGCAGTCATCCTTGGAGAGATCTTGGAGCATATTTAGAGTATTGATAGTTAGGGATTGAAGATACGAAAAGCTTCGGGTTTGACTTCATAGTTTTATACTTTGAACCTTATCTTTTTTATTTGATCTTTATGTCCATGAAACACTAAGTTATCCAAACTCCATTACAATAAAACAAAACATCTTGTCTAAATTTGTCTGTGATTTAGATGTTAAATGAGTAGACTTGTATTTGGTGAAAATCGTAGAGGCATGATTGTTCATAACTTATTAAAATAAGAAACTTTATTGTTGAAAAACTTTATGGATTAAATTCTAGACATATGAGATGAACTTTTATGATGATTATGTGTTAGTTTAAGCATATTAACATGTTTAGAAGACTTGGATTATAGAAAGCAGCTTGATGTTCATAACTGATAATAGGAAACTTTATTGTTTCAACAAAGTTGATTTTGATGTCTAGACATGTTAAGTGTAATGTGATGAAGGAATATGCCTTACATTCGAAGTATTAATATGTTGGGAAACTTTGGTTTATTGAAATTAGAGGCTGTGTTCATACCTTACTATATCTGAAAACTTTATGCATGAGAATACACTATGATACATTGCCATAATGGGAACTTGCTTGCATGTATGTGTGCTATGGTTCATATATAACTATTCTAGGTGGTTCTTATGACGAGTACTTTCTAGTAGTGATAACTTCTCAAAAAAGGAAACTGTTGTGTTTTCAAAATCAAATCATTAAGGCTTGAAAACATGTAACTGCTTTAAGTGTTTTTGTAAGACCATAGTTTCGTAAGGTTTGCGTCTGTCTTAGTAATATTGGGTTATTTAGTGTTTTGGGTTTGGTTATTCGTTTAGTGGTTCAGTTGGTGGGTTTCGGCCAATTGGACCTATGTAACTATAACCGCCAATGTTAACTATAAATAAGGGTTCTTAGGTCTTTTGTGGGTTGCTAGTTGTTTCGATTTTGCTATCTTTGTAATCGGATATTGTGTACCTGCCAGTTCTTAGAAACCGTGTGCACTTAGTAATTGAAATCATTATGTTCAACTAGTTCTTCTTTGTTCTTTATCATTCAATCTTAGTTTCCGTCGTCGATTGAGTGTAGTTTGATACCGTGAGGAGAGGATCTTTGACGTACAATTGGTATCAGAGCCTGAGAAGTCTTTCGAAGGCTTGGTTTGGTATCAAATATTAAAGATCAAAGAAGTTTTTGCTGAGAAAAAAAGTTGTTCTTTCAATTAGTTTCCTATTGATTTCATATTTCTATCCCGTTACTAATCGGTTTTTCTATGCAGCCTTGGTTATATACATGTGTTTTTGAGTTCAACAGTGCATTGTTCATTCAATTTTTCTATAAAATCAATGTTTTGATCTATTTTTCTGAAAAATAGGGGGTTTTTAACTAAAATTTCGAAGATTTTGCTAAAATCTTTGAAGATTGATTGATTTCAAAATTTTTGAAAAGATTTCGGTTTCCATATTTTGTGTAGAGCTTGTTGCTTAAATTTTTGCAGGTTCCTATTCCAAGGAGTTTCCAAAGATTCAAGTATCCGAGCACTGATCTGTGTCCAACATCAGCTTCTGTGTCCAATCTCAGCTTTTGTGTCTGACCTCAGTATCTGTGTCGGACCACCAGCTTGTGTCCGACCTCCAGTTTGTTTCTGACCTCCAGCATGTGTCCAACTTTCATCTGTTTCCGACTTTCAACTATGTCCGATCATCACCTTGTGTCCGATCACAACCCTATGTCCGACCACAACACTGTGTCCGACCCTAATCTGTGTCCGACCCAAGCCTATGTCTGACCCTAGCCTACTGTTGGATTTTTCGACTTTCTCGTGAATATATTGGAATGGACATATACTATTGGACTGGACATTGAAAATCTATTGGACTGTTAAGTTTGCTTTAACTTAGATTGATCTAGTAATCTTAAGTTTTATTTTCAGAAATGGATCAAATTGTTAATCAGGCTAACTTGAATGGACTTAATGCTAGTCATGCTGCCCAAGTGGAGAAAGCAATGGAGTCAGTCATTGGAACTTATAAAACGATACATGTTCTTCGACTTGGAATGTCTTACTCTAAGTGGAAATTCAGGTTCATCCAAGTCATGAAGATCAAAGTCGCAAAGGCACGGCGGTCTATTTTGAATGGTCCTTGTGTGATCATTTATGTGGTAAATGACAAAACATGGGCCACTGCCATTAAACCGAAGAGTATGTACATTGATGATGACCATGAAAAGGCTGATGTTGATGAAAGAGCTATTGCTTACCTTCATCAAGGACTCTCACCTGAAGTCTCTATTGGAGTCCGTGATAATGCCTCTGCCAAGGAGCTCTGGGAAGCTCTTGAGAATCTCTATGAAGGAAATGTAGAGATGAAAGAAAGTAGGTGGGAGATGCTTAGTCAAAAGTTTAATGCCTTTAATCATATTCATGGTGAATCACTGGAGAGCCAGATTCAATGCTTTGTTGCTCTAGTGAGTGAAATGAAATGAAATCAATTGACATGGTGGTGGACAATTCTTTGATGAATAAAAACTTGCTTATTACTTTACTGAGGAACTGGGACTAAAATGTTACGTTGATCAAGAGAACCAAGGATTTGGCAAGACTTACATTGTCTGAAGTCATTTCCTTAATCAAGATATATGAGCTCGATGACAAGCAGCGTTATCTGACCCATACTGCAAGCTACTATAATGCTATCATTACTTCCCCGAGCAATGCTCTCATGTCTAAGCAAGAGCAGCAGCGTCCATCACTATATTCTTATCCTGCTAGTGGATTTTCATATCCGCCACTTTTTGCACCAAGCTCACCATCTCATTCGGTCAACTCTGTTTCATCTGGGGTTATTCCTGCACCAACATTTGTTGCTGCCCCTCAACCTGATGCCAAAATCCCAAAGGAACTTGAAGACAATTTGTATTTTTTTGCAGGGTTTATGAATTGTTATAGTGCATTCTTAAAGGGTCAACTAACTGCCAATGGAGTTGGTGCTGGAGAGCTGGATGATGTCAATTCGGATATATAGAAGAAATGGATTTGATTTGGCAGATTGCTGTGGTGGTTCATAGAGCGAACAAGTTTATGAAAAAGATTAGGAGAAATGTATAGAACAAACCAACCAAGAACCTGGGATGGGAAAAGAAGAAGATGCATTGCTACAAGTGTGATGAACCTGGTCACTTTGCAAGGGAGTGCACCAGGCCGAAGAGAGACTCACGAGGTGTACTCTCGACTTGACACTCACGTCACCATCAGAGATGATCCCTATCAACGAAAAGTTTCATCTTCATGTGAAACCGAAAGTACCGTTTCTCATCTCGGAGGAATCCAATTACAGATTACTTAACCAAATTTCGCTGACGAAATTCCTTCAACAGGGGGAGAATGTGACACCTGACAATTTTCCAGGACAATATCCGTACATTTAACTGGATTCATAACGTTTCAATTCGTCCTTTAGACATTGTAATACTAACTATGTCATCCCGAGTCTAGCAAAGCCCGAACTATTGCAGAAATTCAATAGATTACCCGTTTACGCGTACAACAACCGAAATATCTAAGACACTTGGCGTTGATCAATCAAGCCAATCACACGCTGAATAGAGAACAACGTATGGACAAAACAAACAAGACACGTGACAATACCAAAGTGGGGAATTACACAATCCACTCAAACCTAAACAATTTACAATATGTTTTATGAGGTTAACACTCACAAAGTCATGAAACACTGCCAAAGAACAAGCATGTGCTATACAAGTATCGAACAAACCCATGTTTATGGAGCAATAACATATGATATCTAATTATATGTTAATATTATACGTATATTACCAAAGATTAGATGCATAATAGCAAGATACAAATCAATACATCTTGAAACTATACCTATGTACATACACACAGCCCATTAATATATATATATATATATATATATATAGACATGTGTGTCATCCAATATAACAATCATACAATTACATGCACACGCACAAGTGTCGATCATATTACATCCATGTATATATATATATATATGTAAGCATATGTACCATTGTATCTCATTGATAATGACTAGTCAAGCTTGCTAATCACACACACATGACATTTATAAAAGATGGAAAGGGACAAGACCATTCATATATATATTGGGGGCGTTTATTGTGAAAAGTAACAAAACCGTGCGAAGTCATGTTACATGCATAATTACGTAACATGGACAGAATCACTACTACTTCATTACAAAAATTATGTAACACATACATAAATCATTATAGTTTCATTACCAAAATCACGTTTCATAAACAAAATCATTCAAAACTTTACATAACAATCTTCCATACCCCTAAAAAATGTAACATACAAAATTACGTACCATAGACTGAATCACTAGTAGTTCATAACTAAAATTACGTACCATAGACAGAATCGCTACTAGTACATGATAATTACGTAATGTTTTTGTATGTTCATGAAAGAATTATGTAATTATCATGTACGAAAATGTTGTTGTATGTTCATGAAACTATTACATAATTATCATTACGTAATTATCATGCACTTCACACACTTCGCACGTTTTCATTACTTTGAATTTGAACCGGCCCATATATATATATACACATACGTATGTATGTTGATAGGAACAAGAGAAGATTGAGACAACTATACCTATTATACTAATAAGGGTCTTGCATGTTTTTGAACACCTTTCAAGAGAAGATTTACTTCTCAAATTGTAATTAACATGTGCCAAAACAATCCTCCATTCACTTATATATTTATACACGATCACATATTAAAAGAAAGACCAAGCTAGGTGTGTATGCAAAAGTCACTCTCATGAGTTACACCAAATAAGAAAGGACACCATGATTAATTATATGATCACACTTCTCTTCCTTTCCCTCCTTCCTTTCTTAGCTGAAGAAACAAACAAAGTAACCACACTAGCTTTCACTTGGTTGGCTAATGATACAAGACATATTATCATGCCTCAAGCATGCAATTAGATGACAAAACCACAACTCATCCTATCTTACACCCATCTAGGCCTAACCGCCCTCTAAACCCCTTCCCATGTAGGATCTTTTACCCAAAATAATTAATGAGCATGTGCCAAATCCAACTCCATTCATTCATGCATGCAATCGGCCGAAGACCCATGTGCCACAACATTCATGAGTCCTTTTCTTTGTATCTTACACCAAAGTAGCATGTCAACTCTTTGTAACACATACCAATGGAGATAGACTTCCCTGTGTAGCAAAAGCCAACATTCTTCTCCTCTTTTTCCCACAATCGGCCAACAAGGACATCATAACACCCATCCATTGATTAATTTTGTCTTCACTAACTCATGCATGGCACAAAGAGACAGCCATCTCATCTCACACATTTATAGGCCTTGTGTTGAAGTCAAGATCCTTCCTAGACTTCATTTAACCCAAAAATAATGAAGATCTCTTTGTTTTATGTTTGGCCAAACCCCAAGATCACCACGATCACTTGTCCACCTCAAATTTGATAACCAATTTGTATTAGAATGGGATGTACCATCCAAACCACAAAGAACTATGCAATTAGCTTACCATATATTAGGCTATATATAGAGGTGAAGCTTTGCCATGGACATCCACAATTCACCTAAACTTTTGATCTTTCCTTCCTTCTACCTCTCGTCGATCACCACCCTAACCAAAGACCTACCTTCCTTTTCCGTTAGCTCTCGGCCATACACCATAGGGCACCAAAGTTCGAGTCACATTGTGTTCAAGATCGAGTAGAAGGTTACAAGCATCCGAAGATCCATCTTGCTTCCTACTTGGTATGTTAGCTAACTTTCCATTCAATTTAACCTCTATTATAATCGGCCTTATTCCATTTCACCCGAACCCCAACCCTTGTCTTGTATGTTGTGCAATCGGCCTAGGTAACATACACACACATAATTGATTTTGATAATAGAAACATACACTTGTTAGATCATTATTATGTATACACACACCTACACCCATACAAATATATACATACATTATACACATCCACACTCGACCCACAAACACACAGGGAAGCTAGAGATCTCTTTAGGCTCTCCTGATCAAAGTGAGAGTTCGCTTTGCCAGAAATGAATCGGATGTGTAATAGTAAAATCGATTTTTGGAACCAAAACACAATATATATGTACATCCAAACTCATTACACATTTTGGATATGTTTACATACGGATTCAAAGAAATACACCCACACACAGTCACGATCACACTTTTATACACTAATAAACATAAGGGAGTCAAATGTGCTATGCCAAATAATCGGACTTTGAACCCATGGTCAATCAAAAATTTTGGATATATATTAGAACATGTGTTGAGAAGGTTTAAACATGTGTATTTCTAGTTTAACACTATAATATAATATAATGTATGTTAAACCTTTAATTCTTCCATAATTACACCACACCTGTTAGAATGAGGAACGTTACATTACTCATGATAACGTGTGGGGCCCATTTTCTTAAACAGTCGATACGTTTTTTACAATAACACGCCCAGAATGCACGAAATTGTACATTTTACAAGTACACATGAAATACATAACAATTGTCACGTACACAGATAATGGCCCACACATAACTAACACAAGGGTCCACAAGTCTGGTGAACAACTTGTATGGTAAACGACAAGAACGTACAACTTACAGTGTCCTTGATAATCATAGGGCACTTATTGTCGGGACGGTAGTTACCTCACTTCTTTGCTTTACTAGACCACATATCTAGTCACCAGGTAGTTTCACGGCCCCTTTTTACTGTTTTCATATTTTTGAGGGAAAAACATGCATCTATACAATTTACTTTCACTTAGATTGAATTCTTGCATGACTACAATTGTAAACATGAGATAATTGGTTCATGAGATCTCAATAGCCCTCGTACATACATTACACTGTAACCATTAGCTAAACAGTTAGCCATGGAACACTAAAATAGATCTATTGGGTTGACACCCCCACTCTTGGTTAGTCGTGCCAACCTGCCACATGCATAAGAGTGCTAGAATTCTACCATATTTACGTTGTCTTAATTGTACAATGCGTGAGGTACTACACGTCGGAGGTTTGGTTATGGGCTCATGTTGGTACATAGATCTTGCCCTAGCTAGGAAGTGATTGGTCAAACACGGATTCACCAATTACGTGTGTCTTTTCGCGAAACTTTTCCACGTGAATAATTTACAATAATTCTCAACAATTTACGAGAATCACCAACGAATTTCCAAGAACAACTCACAGTGAGTCAATAAAACCTGTGAACTTACCAACTTTATGTTGACAAATCTTTTATGCATGCTTTTCAGGTAATAGATTTTCATGAATGGAACTTGGGATTCGAGCATGCGTTATATGACACCATTTTTGCTGGGATTTCTTTTTGAACTAGCAAGCATTACGAAGTTTGAATGTAAAATCCTTAGATTTCAAAAACACGAATTTCTCGAATTGTAACTTTTGATGAGCTGAAATCAAAACTTATGTTTTAGTTAGTCGTTTGCTTGAATCTTGTGCTTGAATCTTGTGCTTGAAAACCTTTCAAGTTACATTCCGTGTTCCGCCTTGGCTGGGTGTGACATAAATATATTCCACCCAAACATGTTCTACCAAAGTATGAAAAACAGAATTCTTCAAACCAGGAAAAAGGACACTCAAAAGTGGCATCATAAAGGCACCAGGTTCCATACCGATCTTATAGATCTAAAAACGCTGCAAGATCTCTGGGGGATCCACATGTGAAGCATCAAATTTGTTACGCATGTGGAATCCCTGGGCACATAGCTAGAAATTGCAAAACTCATCCGACTAATTCTGAAAACTGGGAGCATCAGAAGGCTCCAAACGGAGAACTAATCACTTAGAGACAATGAAGGTTGAAAAACCAAAAGCAATGAAAAGTGATAAATCCAAGGTGAATCCTTCTGATGGGGATTGAAATAGAAATAAGAGGCTCAAACCAACAGGTGATGTGCCTCCAAAACAAGTAGAAACCCATAAGGTATCTACTAACAAAAGGAAAAAGAAGGTTTCAAAACGCAAATCATACTGGAAACCAAAGAATTCTATTCCAAGTTCTCCCCCATCTGTAGGGTCATCACGTTTCGTTAATCAAGACTCAAACTCATGTGATGTTAATGGTAAATTTGTTTCAACTGCTAACATGCATTGGATGGATGTCCAGTACATGGATAAAAAGGGTGTGCCAAAACGACTATGGCAGGGGTACCAATAACTAACTAATCCTGCATCATGTACAGGAACGGCTGTGGAGGACTATCATTCACCTTTGGTCCATTGATAGCGGTTGTTCACAGAATATGACTACATGACTGGAGATTTATCTTAGCTCACCGACTTGGAACGCTTTAAACGGTGGATTTGTCTTATTTGCGGGTGGAGAAAAGGGTCAAATTACTCAATGGGGAACTTTAAGGAATGGTGTACTTTGTTTTAATAAAGTTAATAACGTGGCAGAGTTTAAGCATAGTTTTTTGAGCGTATCCCAGATATGCGATAATGGCTACTCAACTCATTTCACTGATAAAGGATGTTTTATTCTAAAACCTTGAGTTGTGATTCCAGAGGAATGGGTTTTACTAAAATCTAAACGTATAGGAAATGCTTATGTCATTGCCATGAACATACCTCCATCTGAAAACGTTACGTGTCTCTTTTCAAAAGTTTCACAAAACAATGCCATTTTATGGCAGCGTCGCCTTGGACACGCTAATGCTAAAAACTTGAACCATCTTGCTAAATTGGGTTTGGTAAGGGACTTACTGGTAAAAGATTTCTTAACCATTGAAAAGTGTGTTGCTTGTGCAAAAGGAAAAGATCATCGAAAGCCTCATCACCCTAAGTTGGTGAATACCATTGATTCTCTATTGCATCTACTTTACATGGACCTGTTTGGCCCAGTGAATGTGCTCAGCATTTCTCGTAAGGCTTACTGTTTAGTGATAACTGATGACTACTCACGTTTTACTTGGGTTTTCTTTCTAGCTAACAAAAGTGAGACTACAGAAATAGTTAAACAGCTTATTGTGTTGATGGAAATCAGACCAACATGAAGTGAAGGGAATCTGTTACAATAACGAGACTGAATTTAACAATGCAGAATTAAACCACTAATGTGCTCAAAAAGGGGATTGCAAGGCAATTTAGATCTACAAGGATGCAACAGCTAAATGGAGTTTCTAAAAGACGGAATCGCACCCTAATTGAAGCTTCTTGCATAATGCTGTGAGATTCAAAACTTCTGACTTTCTTCTCGGCATAGGTTATGAACACGGCATGCTATGTGCAAAACC
The DNA here is from genome assembly GCA_030844895.1 of Ambrosia x helenae. Classification (NCBI taxonomy): domain Eukaryota; kingdom Viridiplantae; phylum Streptophyta; class Magnoliopsida; order Asterales; family Asteraceae; genus Ambrosia; species Ambrosia x helenae. Next base: position 9,836 of record JAUTDX010005124.1, on the reverse strand, counting down.
GAGTTCTAGTCAACAAAGCACGCATGAAGACGCCCTACAAAGTTCTGTTTAACGCAAAACCCTCTGTCAAGCATTTTCGTGCTTTTGGTTGTCCATGTACATTGTTGCATTTAGACGCTACTCCAAAGTTTGATACGAAAGCTGATGATTGCTATTTTGTCGGCTATGCTGGCAAAACTGCATATAGGGTCTACAACCAACAAACTAAGCAATCGTGGAGTCGTTTGATGTGCGTTGCCTCGAGGAGAATGAAACCGATGCTAGAGTGTGCTCAGATTAGTTGTTTGATTATGACTCTTTATTTCGGTCTTTCAAGATTTTTGATGATGTGTTTGTTAGTGTTAATGCAGGTTCTACAGGTCCTTCTATATACACTACTGGCATCTCATCCTCTTTTTTGGATGATGTAGATGATGAGGGGGATGTTGTACCTGGGTCTTCATCAAAAGGTTCTAAAGACCCACTACAGCAGGATCCTCCTGTTCTACAAAATTCAACAACTGAGCCTAGCACTGCAACACACCCACACCCTGTTTCTGAAGATCTTCCTCTCAAAACTGCGAGTCCTATACAAAACGTAAATGAAGAATATTTATATTCCGATACCTTGGCTCCTTCTTTTCATATCCTATACCTCCTGAATATACTGTGAAGGCAATTGCTAAGGAAGAATCTGATGAAGAGATTGTTGAAGAGATCGTAACTGGCAATGTCACAAACTTACCAGGAGATCAATCCGTTTCCAGCCATGGCTATCCCTACAAGTGTTCAACAACTAGAAGTCAAACTTGAGACATCAACAAGTGTTTATACTCATGCTTCATTTCACAAATTGAGATGAAAACTACTGATGTGGCTCTGCGCAAACCTAGCTGGGTTAATGTTATGCAAGATGAACTTACCAGTTTGAGAAGCTGAAGGTCTGGAAGTTGATGAAGTTATCCCCAGAAAAACGACCACTTGGTACTAGATGGGTGTGAAGAAACAAGAGAGATGATAGCGTGGTGATTGTTATAAATAAGGGCAAGATTGGTAGTGCAAGGTTTCAGGCAAATTGATGGGTTAGATTATGATGAAGTGTATGCTCCTGTTTCCCGATTAGAAGCAATAAGTATTTTCCTTGCCTACGCTTCGTTCAAAGGTTTTACTGTTTATCAGATGGACGTCAAGACAACTTTTCTCTATGGAACAGTTAAAGAGGAGATCTATGTCGATCAGCCACCAGGTTTCACAAATCAGAAATATCCAAGGTGTTGGGTCAAAGAGGATTGACAAGCCAGTATAAACCTTAGTCTAATATCCTCTCTGTATATTTTGTTAAGTATAGAATCTAATGAAGAAGAAGACAAAGTACTAAAGAAGCTGATACAAGTGCTGAAGAGTAATGTTCAGAAGTTCTGAGGATGAACCAGACAAACCTCTGAAGAACTACTAAAGACCAAACTTCTGAAGGTGTCACTCATCAGTAGTTCTAATAGAAGCATCCCACCACCCTTAACTTCAGTAGTTTATTATTATATTAGTTTTTAATAGCTTTTTGTACAAGTTCCAATACTACAGGCTGTTGTAGTATTATTATAATCTTTTTAATACTTCACTTATACGTATTGATCAGTCTATAAATAGATGGGTCTTTCCCACTATTTTAGACATCCTAGTGTAGTTAACCTTTTCTAATATATTGAGAATCATTTGAAGCATTTACTCTGTTATATTCATTAAATGTTTGAGTCTCTCATTTACTGCTTTAGTTCATTAACTAAGGGGGAGTAATAACTCCTGTTAAAAGTGAAACTTTAACTTAGAACTCTTATACTTATTCCGCTGTGCTTATTACTTTGATAAAACTTAAACAAGTGTTCTTAATAAGAAGCTGTTAAAAAGAAACTGATCCAACACAAGGCATGTATACAAGCTTGATAAAGCACTGTACGGTCTTCACCAGGCACCTCGTGTAAGGTATGCCACATTGACCAAACACCTGCTTGCCAATGGATACACTCGTGGCATCGTTGATCAGAAATTTTTTGTGAAGCAGGTGGATGAAGATCGGATCCTAGTGAAGATCTATGTGGATGACATTATATTTGGATCCACTACTGATGCATTATGCAAAACATTTTAAGAGGTGATGAAGAAGCACTTTGATGAGCGCTCTAGGTGAAATGACTTTCTTTTTAGGTCTGCAAATTCGTCAAATTTCAAAGGAATCCTGATTCATCAGGGAAAACTATGTGGATGAAATTCTTGCAAAATTCAATTTTAAAGAAGCAAATCCAGCCCACACCCCAATGTCTGAGAGAATAGGTCTGACATAAGATCTGGAAGGAGAAGTTGTGGATGAGACCTTGTACAGGTCAATGATTGGTTCACTGATGTATTTAACAGCCAGCAGACCGGACATCATGTTTGCCATGTGTTTGTGTGCACGTTATCAAGCTGCTCCTAAAACTTCTCATTTAAATGTTGTCAAGAAGATCATTAGATACCTTAAGGGGAAACCCAGATTCGGTCTTTGGTATCCTAGAGATTCTCCATTTGAATTAATTGCTTTTTCTGACAACGACTTTGGAGGTTGTTATATTGACAGGAAATCAGTTTCGGCGGGATGTCAATTTCTAGGTGATCGACTCATTACTTGACAATGTAAAAAGCAACAAACAGTCTCTGTCTCAACAACGAAGGCTGAATATGTTGCTGCTTTAGCGTGCTGCTCTCAGGTGATATGGATGCACCACAATTTGGTTGATTACGGTTTTGATTTCTCTCATACTCCCATTTATTGTGATAATGATACAGCCAACCCAATTGTGAAAAATCCAGTTTATTTTTCAAAAAACTAAGCAAATGGCCATAAAAGAACATTTCATCCGAGACTCGTACAACCAGGGTTTAATTATTCCTGAACAAATACATATTGACGACAATGTCGCAGATCTTTTTACAAAACCGGTTGACCGAGCTCGTTTCGAAGTTCTTTTAGAACTGGTCAAAATGGTCCATTTTGAGGACTGAACTTGGTCCATAAAAACACAAAAAAAAATTTCTTAGTTTTAGGTTTGTAAATTTGTTCTTTAAATTTTTAATTTTAAGCACAAATTTAAGGGGATGTATCCTCAGAAAAAACAAAAAACAATAAAAAAAATTCAAAAATACAAAAATAAAGTTCTTTCAGTATCGTAGTTTATTTTTGTCCCGAATAATCCAAGAAAAAACAAAAACAATAAAATTCAAAAATACAAAAATATGTGCTTTGCTGTCATGCGGGAAATGAAATGAATTTTTATATATGGATCTAGGCTAACTCATGTAAAACGAGCATCGAAATAGCTTGGCTCTTGTGTGATATGTTGGTAGGCTTAGTCCTGATGGCTGGAAAAATGATTGATCTTGTGAAGCACTTAAAGATAAGGTATGACCTTGGTAAGGAACATCATTTGGAATCGAGTACAACTTCTATTTGAATGTCTGTGTGATGCCCCGAAGCATAACACCGTGGTCTAGGTCTGAAACCTTATAAGAAAAACTCGTGTATCTCCTATGTTTTGCGTAAACAAAGAACTTGAGATGCTAGGCAACAAAAGGCTTTTGCTGCATCCAGATATATTCTAAACCTAGATTTTTGTTGTCGTGTTGTAGATCAGAACTCACCCAAAACAGACCTCTATGTCCAAGGATGTTTTGGTTGTCCCTCTGCTGCATCCAGACATATGCTAACCTGGACACAGTCAGGACGTCATAAAAAAGACACTCTAGAGTCCAAAATCCAAGGCCCATATCATTTGAGAAATCATTTGTTTTGTATATTACACCAAATCTTTTAACGATCTATTCTTTTCTATTCTCAATCCACTCCCAGTCAAGGTTTCAAAATTCTAAAAAGATACTATGAAAAAATATGTGGTAGAGAAACTACTTGCATGATAGAGTGTACTGTATATGATTCTAGGATTTGATTGTGACGTGCTCGATTGTTCAAAATTAATACACAAAAAAACATGATAAAAGAATACCACAGATCGTTATATAAAAAGGCTTAGGGATTTGAGTTCAAGTGGACAAGTATATCGGCAAGTGCCAAGACCAGGTGAAATAGATCAGTGTAGATAAGTGTGGTCCAGCCTAAATTTAGTGATTTGATCCCGTAAGCAAAATGTATAAAGTTTTGTTTAGAATAAAATTGTCATGATAGCTTAATTTTATTTTTATTTTTTATTATTAAATTTTTTTTTTTGAACCGGTTTATGATTTGACTTGGACCCGCTTTCAAAATCCACCTCGAAAAGTTTTTAACAGTTTTGAGATAGGACATGGGCCCACCGCACACTTGGTGGGCACCACAAAATCTAAGCTCTTGTCCTTTCTTCATTATAAAAGGAAAGATTTTTCACATCTTCCCACAAACTCTTGGTTTCTAAATAAAAAAATTGTCATCTCTCTCTCTCTCTCTCACACACACTTCAGTTTCATAAGTCAACCGGTGATCGAAGATCAACAATCGACTGAACTTTGCTTTCCTGCTACTCAAAGGTATGTGAGTCTTGTTTGGTGATGATCCGGTGGCTGTAGATAGCGTTTGGCAGTCACCGGTAAACTGGTGATAATGAATGTGTTTAAAAGGACTAGGTTTTGTTTTTGGTAATTAAATGATGTTGATCTTGTTTGTTTATGTTGAAATCTATCTAAAAATCATGATGCAGGATCAAATATGTTTCAAAAGGCTGTAGAGATCATCGGAGAACATGATCGGTAAGTCCGGTATAGATCCTGTGGTAGCGCATGTATTTCACGTGCCTTGGGATCGGTGATGAGCTAGTAAAATACCTGGATTACCCTAGGACACAAAATATCATTGATCTGAGTGTCCGAGTCCTCAGAAAAATGTTTCCAATAATGCCTTTGGACACCCTCTTCATCAAGACACACATGAAACGATCATTCTATCCTCGGAAACCTTTTACCCGACACTCACCTTCTACCCGGACACTATCCTCAAACCCGGACACGAATCTAGCCACCGGACACACCCACGTCGGACACCACCTCATTTATCACTCGGACAAACCCAAATTTTAGGTCTTTTTTGTTTGAGCCCAATTCACTTTGAAACCCAATCACTATCTCAAGGACCTAAGATAAATTTGAAGGTAGTTTGAAAACGATTTTTCATTGGATCAAAATCATTTTCAAAGATTATGAAAAATTACTTACTGATAAACATTGAAGGAATTGTTTAGACTTGTAAATGTCTTATACTGAAGTCTATATATTTGTATGTAGAAATGGAAGCTGATAACGATGATGAGCCACCAGAAGTACAAAAGGCAAAGAAAAATCACTTTCCATATTTAAGCGAAAACGAGATGCAGTCGGAGATCCTTTGTGAGCTGATGCAGATTGAAGAATTAGCTTGGAAAATGTCTTTGGCTCATTAGGATTCACTTTGGAGCTTCTGTTGTATCAACTGATGGACGCAGCTCAGATTTCTACTGATGTTGTGTGACTCGTCCTTGTAAATATTATTATATAAAAGGTGATCCACAGGTCACAAAGTGGTCACTGCAGATGAACCCGAGAAGAAAAGTGAAACCAACACCAACAAGAGCTCCATATCAGGTTAAAATAAAAAGGACCACTTAAGTTGAACTAAAAGAGAAAAATTGAAGATACTGGCACTAAGACAACAGAAACCTATGGGGATATTGTAAGACCGTAGTTTAGTAAAGTCTGCGTCTGTCTTAGTAATTTTGGGTTATTCAGTCTTTTGGGTTTGGTTATTCGTTTAGTGGTTCAGTTGGTGGGTTTCGGCCTATTGGGCCTATGTAACTAGAATTGCCTATGTTAACTATAAATAGGGGGTTCTTAGGTCTTTTGTGGGTTGCTAGTTGTTATGATTTTGCTCTCTTTGTAATCAGATATTGTGTACTAGACGGTTCTTTGAAACCGTGTACACTTATTAATCGAAATCATTCTGTTCAACTAGTTCTTCTTTGTTCTTTGTCATTCAATCTTAGTTTTTGCCTTCGATTGAGTGTAGTTTGATACCATGAGTAGAGGATCTTGGACTTACAGTTTTGTAAACATCATGACATGATAGAACAATAGGGAAATTGTTTGTTAGTTATCTACTTGCATCATCTGAATATTTTAAAAATAAACAAACATTATTTTACCTATACGAGTCACCAACGAGTCGCCAGGTCAATTTGGTCAACGAAAGTCAATCTTTGTCAAACTAGTCAAACGTGTTAATCCTTTCAAATACACTAACACTTGGAGTTGTTTGGATAAAACGGGTCACATGGACCCACATGAAGACACACTTATAAACTTGTGTATGATACGTAGCTGTTAGTTGGTTACTAGTCATACTTTTTCTTAACTTACTGACTTATTCTAAGGTAAGTTTCACTGGCGCTCTTTTACGATCTTTCCTTTGGGGGATAAACATGCACATAAACATATTTCAGATCATCGATCTTTCCTTTTTGGGGAGAAACATGTACTATTGGGTTCAACAAACCCCACCTGAATCGACTTGAGGTCTAGTGGTGCACAATTTACCTAACACTTATCCATTGTTTATGATAGACGTGGTGGAAGGCAAATAACATCAAACAGTCACCTTCGGTTCGAAACACTTATAGTAACTTGTACATTGTCTAGCTAGCAATAGATATAATTTGCATATGTGGATGTATCAAAACATTTACAATTGCTAACATAAAACCTGTGAACTCACCAACCATTGTGTTGAAACATTTTAGCATGTTTTCTCAGATCGCTAACGTATGCACAGATAGAATGCATTCACGGAGTCACATGATGTCAAACTTCTTATTTTGGAAACTACGCCTTGTTTTTGGGAACTTTTACACTTGCTTCTGCGCTTACTATTTTTGCTTCCGCGGCTTAAGCTTTCAAACCATTATTTCTCATGTTGAATGAGTAAACAATGTTTTAAATTCATATAGTGATCGTTCAATATGATCAATAACTTGAATTTTAGTGTGTTAAACACATCATGGTAAAATCCCCACAAGTGAAAATTTAAGAGTGTGAAAAGAGTTTCCCCATCACTTCTCCGAGACCAACCCTGAATGCCCAAACTCATTATTTGTGACACAAGCCCTACTTACCTCAACGGAGATTAGTATGATGTTGAACTCGTGGTTGCTGCATGGTATAATCCTTTGCACACACTCATGGCTCGAACTGAAACCTGAAAAGAATGGAACAAGTGGGTCGTACGAAAGGAGGCGACCGCATGCAAGTCTAAGTGACTCGTAATAGCAGACACAAAAATAGTGTTGGCTTGCTAATTGCAATATTGCATGCCTATACGAGGAGGGGATACCTCCTTTAGATAGGGCATGTGTACCGCCCTGCCATAGGTCTACGTGGCGCAACAGGATTGGCTGTAGGCGATTCCTTTTCTGATGGCGACAATCCGATCGTCTACATGGCGTCTGATTTGACATCTGGCATAAAGTTTAAACAGTGCAGCATGGTTGGAGCAAGGGGGTTGCACCTTTACTGTTGGTGGTTAGAACTGTTGGACAGCGCTGCCATGCGTCATCTTCTGATTGGTTTGCGGAGAACTTCCGTAGTCACATACGAAGAGGCCTATGCATGTGCTTGATCGTGCGCATGCGACATTCCGCGGAGCTCGTTATAGTCATGTTCTTGACATTATGCATAGCGCTGATAGGTTAGACCGCGAATGTCCTTATAACTTTAAGATATCTTGTGGGTAGATCCATCCGCGCTACGAATTAGACCATATCCCTTCAACTGATCATCTATTATTAGTCTTTTATCTACCAGTTAATTATGTGATGATGCGTTTTTTTTCAAGTGTTATTATCACTCTTCCAACATTGAATTTACTTTTTGTTTGCAAAGCATGTATCAAACCTTTTCTTCTCAAAATTTAAAAAAAGTCACAAAATTCTAGAGCTTTTTATTTTCCATACACTTTTATACCCCATAACAGCTCCACATATAAACTTTACTAAAGCTCAACAAACTTCCATGTGACTTTCCATTTTTACCCCCTCCTTTATTTACATTACACTGCATGCATTGGGGTTCTCGTCACTAAACATTTGTGGGGCTGGTGGGTGTAAATAAGCTGGTTCAGCCACATAACTTGGAGGTATAATTGGTAATTCGCTGGTTGCTGATAATAATAATAATATTCATTTTTTCTCATCTCCACCGCCGCCGTGTCCTCCGTTGCGCCGTGTCCGGCTTCTCGGCACCGTCTCCGGCGACCTTCTCTTCCTTCTTCTCACCTTTTGTCCGTGTTCTCGTCTTTACCGCCTTTTTCTTTCTTCCTCCGTCTTCGGCTCGGATCTTGTTTCACGATCAAACGCGGTTTTTCCGGTTCTCTTGTGCAACGTAATCCACCAACTCGGATGCCGGAAAAGTGCCTTTCACAGCCACTTGTGAGTTCTTTAGATCCGGAGTTACACTTTCCACCCCTACATTAGTTCCACAATGATCCAAATTAGAATATGTATACACGAGTTTCTGAATTATATATGTTTTCATTATTCAACTCATAATACACGGTTTCTAACTTAGTTTATTAACATGTTTTATACATGGATGACTCGACGATAAAAAAATCAAAGTTTATCGTACGCATTTTAGTCGCTTTAACTTTTTTTAAGATTTGATTAATTCGATTCGCATTGATTTTTTTTATTTGATCACAAGTTCACAACTCTCTCAAAACTTAAATATTTTCAAGTGGCCTAGTGAAAGTTTTTGATATTGTCGATTTTAGAAATCGTATAAAACCCATTTGTGTAACATAATTGTTTATGTGTTACGATATAAAAAAATATATTTATAAAAGGAGTCATCTTTTTAGAATTAAAAATCGTTTTAGGCCACAAAAATATCTTTTGACCCGTCTATGTAAATAGACATAGACACACAACAAACGTGATTAAAAAAAGATTGAAATATGCCAAAAAGGTTTTATTAATAATATTTGAGAAAAAAAGTTCAGAATAAAATTACTAAATTAACCCTCATTCTCATAATGGCGTTTTCTGATTTCTTGAGCACAAGCTTCACAATGCATTTGTACTTTCAAGACCACCGTAATCACCGGTGGTGGCTGCAGTTCAAAAAAAAATAACAATAAAGATATAAAAAACACCAAATATATTCAACCAATAAACACAAACTTAATAACTAACTACAACCTCATCTTTCATCTCTTCTGGTGGAGGAGTTAGAGGTTGTCCTTCATCCGGCTTCTTAGGCTCCTCCACTGGCGGAGTTTGGGATCGGCGATAAAAGCTCAACTTTTCGATGACTTTTTTTCTGGAGTCGTTTCTAGAACCTTAACCGGATCGGCTTTTTCACCCCTTTAACTACCACCTTATGGAGTCTTGCAATCCGTCACACACATCTCAACTCCTGTTTGTTCGAATCAATTTAATTTAGTTAAACCAAAATAATTTAATCAAGAAAGTACCTTGAGCAAATTCGTTGCACAAGGCCCGAGGCCAGACCAGTAAATGTTTCAGGCATCTTTTTTAAAAAGTGTGTTTTTATTAGTCACAACTGGTTGGGCTAGTAACTATAATTAATGCCAACAATTTTGATTATTTGACTATTAACCGGTTTTGAACCTTTTTTTTTTTTCTTGGGACACATGTCATTGACAGCAGTATTACCGTTGCTCTAAAGTAAAAAAAAAAATTTAAAATATATAATAAATAAATGTGCAAACACTCAAAGCCTTTTAGGCATCGCCGGACTTTTCTAGCACAGCCTTCACAATGCATGAACACTCTCAAAACAACCTCTTGCGG